>VXBL01002645.1:204875-284363 GCA_013400195.1 Aramus guarauna | reverse complement strand
GGGGAGCCCCGCCCCGCCCCGCCGGGACCCGCCTGGGGCCGGGCCCCGTCCATGGTGCTGCAGCCGGACGCCGCCGCCAGCGCCGCGCTGCCGCTGAAGGGCCCTTCCTTCCTCCCTCCGCTAACACCCTGCAACAGCTGCTGCCGCTGCTGAGCCCGATTTACAGGAATTCGGCTTTTAGGGAGATTTAATAGCGGGGCTGGGGGAAATAAAAAAAATAAATATATATATATATATAATCCTCAAGCCTCCTTCCAAAGCCCTGGCCGGGCTCTGAACCCTGCCTTCCCCTCACAGTCTCTCGGCTCCTGAGCGGGAGGGGAAGCCCCAGCCCAGCGCACAACTTTCCTGCAGAGATCCTGGCTCCAGCGGCAGCCCGGCTCGCCCTGATCCTGGAACTCCCAGAGACCCTGCGCAGGCGGTCGGGAGGAGAAGGGACCCAGCACCCTCCTCACCTGCAAAGCTGTGGAGAAGCCAGGCAGGAGAGTGGGAGAGGCCGGTAGCTCCCTCACCTCCCCCTTCTCATTGCCAGCTTCTGGTATCAAGGAAACCCCCGGAGGGCGGAGGGAAGAGGAGACTCCCATCGTATGCACAGTGCCCCCCGTGCATCCCCTTTTTTGGGCGCCCGGAGCCGACGCCCGCTGCCCCAGCCCGGACTCACGTGTGCCGTCAAACCGGGTGGCGATGGTGTCGAGGAAGGTGTTTTGGGGTGCCAGTAATCCCTTCATAACCGGCATTTTTCCAGCGCGGTGCGAGGTTCCCCATCAAAGTTTGCCTACGAGGGTGGTTCGAGAAGAAAGTGAAGAGGGCGCCCGGGGGAAGGGAGGGAGGAGGCGGAGGGAGGGAAGGAGAGGGAGGAGGAGGAGGAGGATGGGGATGCCGCCGCGCCGCCTCCGGCGCCGGGAGCCCCCGGCTCGTCAGCCCCGGCACCGCAGAGCTCCCACCCCCGCCGCTGGCTGCCGGGCGGGGCGGCCGCGGAGCGCCGCGCACAGGTGCGGAGCCACCGCCCAGAGGTGCGGAGCGCCCGCGCCCGCCCCCCCGCAGAGGAAAGGGAGAAGGGGACGCCGGCAGAAAGCGGCCGGGAGGGCGGCCGGGCTGCGGAGAGGGGAAGGAGCAACCTTTATCTACCTGCGGCTGCAGCGGGGCGGGAGCAGACCAGGAACCAGCGGCCGCCCGGGGGCTGCCGGGCCCTCCTCCGCCCCCGTCCCGGCCTGACCCCTCCAGCTCTCGTCTCGGGCACATAAGTTTGAGGCTGGAAGCATAATAGGTCGTATGAGCCCTGTTCTGTGAGTAACACTATTGCAGGGTAAAGCTTGGGATCTTACTTTACTGAAAGGAGAAACACTATCGACACGTATTACAAGTGCCCCTGTAGACGTTCATTGGAGAATGCTAGAAAGGGAGAATGCCCCATCAGGTGTGTGGCCTGATGCGTTATTTGCATGTTGAGGCTATTTTATTTAAGGGATAGGCATTTTCAAGTCCATTCTGGATATTTCCTAGACAGTTTTTTTTAGGAATTTCTCCCTGAAAAGTTCCTGGAAGAAAAATTTTTAAATTTTTTATTTTTTCTCCACCCACGATAATCAAGACTTAAATCCTAGCCCAGGAGGTTAAATGTGGAAGTTTAAAAAATGAAAAAATAAAACAAAAATGAAGAAGCAGGCACACAAGCTGCTCCCCACATTGAGATGAGTAACTTGCTCAGGCTAGTACCCTGGCTCTTTAAATGCTGCCAGATAATACCCCAAGGTACAGTCATTTCACTTACTGTAGCAGCAATGGCAAAACTTCTCCATGTTCTTGCAGGACTAAAAGACTCTTGAGAAAAGAAGTGTGAGTACACTCCCTAAACTACAAAGTCACTGTGCATTATGGAGAGGAAGCCTGTTGGTCTCCTGCTATTTTACAGCATTGCTATTTTTATTTCTTGCTATTACCATTTATTTGCTCTTTTCCTTTTGTCCAGATGGATAGAGGACTTTGATTCCCACTTTTTAGGATACGAGGCACAGAGAAGAGCTCCAGGAAGGACAAAAAGTGTCTGTCTTTACACCAGATATTTAAAAGAAAAACAAACAAAAAACCCCAAGAAAAGTCACCGCACACAAAACAGAACTCAAACCTCAGCAAATGCTGCTGCACAGGTTTTATAGCACACTATAAAGTCTACCCATGGTAACCCCACCTTGACTCTGAAGAACTCAGCAGTATTTTACTCAGATCTGATCTGTGCAATTCTCCTTGTACTGTAAGCCTGTACGAAATAGTTGATGTAGAGCCGCCAGCCCAGTTTTCAGAAGTGGCATGTGAAAAGGGAGACTGCCTTACAGTCACTATTGCATTGGAAGTCTCCAAAATCTCACAGTACTATCAGTTGCTTAGGTGGCTGATAAAGTTCAAATTCATGGCAGGCTTTTACTTTCATTTGGAATCACTAGTCTTTTCCTTTAAGTGTCAAATTTTTAATATTGAATGTCAGCAATTATTAGTTTTCTTTTTCAAAATTATTCTCATATCTTCCCATTCAATATAAGCAGAGCCTCAAAATTAATTTTGCTTGATAACTTTCCATTTAGTCTGACTGGCAGGCATCACACTCGTCGTTAGGTTTGATGCTACAGTATGTCCCTACCGGTGAAATAAGGAAAATCCTGTTCCAATACTTACAAAACCCAGAAAAGCACAGTCAGATTTCCACTTCTGTCGAAGTGCTCAGCAACGGAGGTTAAGGTAAACCTGAACCTTTGAATTCCAAAGGGATTTGCATATGTTGTAGCCTGTATGCTGTGGTTGCGTTTCAGCTTCCATTCTTTTCCACGACCTGCTGCAAACACCATCTAAGTAGGGATACGGTGAAGGAGAACAGAATATATTCTCAGTTCTACCATAGGCAGCCAGGAGACAGTAACCTGCGTATACATTTAAGGATAGAAATTTATTTCTCAATTTTGACTCACCAAAAATCATCAAAAAATGAAAAAAAATGCTACAATTTCAGGAGTCAAGTTGCCATCTAATAACTCTGCCAGCCTGTAAGTGGCTAATACTGTACCTCCTAACAAACAACACAGTCTGAGCTGTAAACATTGTGCTGTTTTGAGGGCTGTGACATAACAGTTTCTGTAAGTTTAGAGCTTTATTACGAGCCCATGAAAATTTCTTCACAACCATGAGGCAGAATACATTTAAATAAAACCTTTAGGGCTTAACTTGGGGAGGGGATGACATGACACACGGATGGACCCCACAAAACCGAACTCCAAACAATTATACAAGTACACACCCTAAAAAGGATGGATAGCTGCCAGAAGAGTTGTGACATGTTTCATATTGATAATGGTGAGCACAAATTAGTTATTGAAGTGCATCCACCACTAGCCAGAAGGTGATTGCAACAGCAGTGAAAGCTCTACCAACAATGAAAATCTGGTGATGCATAAAATGGAGGGACAATACCTAATTCTTTATAAGGAGAATGTGCTGAAGGCCTCTTCACCTGTGTGAGCTTCAGGAAAGAGGAAGTTTGTTGTGTTTTACAGATACAATCATGGTATACTGGTATAAATTGGTTATGACAATAGCTATGTACTATGAACAACTGGTAACAATTAAGCTTTTAAAACCTTATGTTTGTGTTCTACATACCACAAAATAACCACCCAAACTTTTCTGAAGTAGAACTAATGAAACATTTTACAAAAATAATAAGCACAACAAAAAGCCTCAATCTACGTAAGAGAAACTGAAGTAGAGCATCCTATTTTGCACTTGTATTTGGCAGATTCTACAGCCTTTTACTCGCAAGAGTAATCCTCCTTAATACAGACTGGTACTTAACTTCAGACAGTTGCAAAACACAGAAACATTAAGTCTGGAGTAGTTCAAAGCAGACAAATTTAGCAGGTTAAAATTTCAGTGAGCTGAGAACAAAGAGTTCAGAAAAGTAGAGACAGAACAGCTGAGAGTGTTGAAGAGGGAGGTGAAGGAGCAGCTGAAAGTTTGTAGGCAAGTCCTGGCAAATTATCTCTTAGTATTTTAGCAAAATGTAAAGTAGGGACTCTGAATAGTCTGAAATGGAGGTGGGTTGGGTGTGTTCTCTTTCTGTCTCTCTCTTTATTTTTATATTAAATGTGTAAAAAAAAAAATAAAAAAAATCTGATTTTTTTACCTTCTCTTCTTTCAAGAAATCAGCTTTTAATTCTGCTATATTAATTTTGAATTTGAGTCTCTAGGATACCTAGGCACAATAGGTATTAGGTACACACACAAGATTACATATTTTTACTGGCAAGGAAAGATAAAGAGTGGAATTATAACATTGATTTTTGTGTATAAATCTATATCCACCCAAGGTAAATAGCCCACTCCCTGTATTCCTCTCTTTTTACTGTAGAGCATTTTGCTGAATTCAAAACATAAAAAAAGTATAGCAAGATAGTACCAGAGCTGAGGGACTAATAGCACTGCTGCTATACTTCAGGTTGCCATTAGCATCTACATTGCAAATGAAATTTAGTCAGGGGCTTACAATTTAGACCAGAAGTACAACCTAAGAAAATAAGGTTTGTTGCTTCAAATTACTTAACAGTATGTAAAATATCACAGCCATACGTTTCCTCCCACTTATCCACAGCTACTCGGGCATTCAACATAGCACATTACATTTTGAGGCACTGTATAATCTTTTTAGACATTGCTAGTTACCCAGAAATGAGGGCATGGACAGAGAATTTTGCACAGAACATATGCAAGGAGCAGCATGCTGTAGCATTTTTGGTCATAATTGCACACCTCCGTTTCTTCATTTATAATTTCACCAAAAGTACATTTTCCAAGTTTCTTGATTAATATTCCACAGTACCACAAATTACCTCATAATACAAGAAGTTAGGAGCTGCTTATTGCTTCCCTGGCATCAGCACCTGACCTCAGCTTACCTGCTACAATTATGTAAATGAAAAGTTAATGAAAATCAAATTAACAATGAGAAAGGACTGCCTGCAGCTTGCTTTTGTGCTTGAAATTGCCACCCACTTATTTGTTTGTTAACCTAGGCATCCAATGGGGGGCGGGGGGAATTATGAAAGAGTCTGAACGTACTAGGAAAGGGCAAAGAATGGCAACCTGCTGTTCATCTGCTATCAACGGGCTAATTTAGTCTCAAGTAGTGCGTGTTAAGAGTATTATCTTAATAAATGACCATTGTGCTTAAAGAAATGCTGACCTCTTTCTTTCGTTGTGCATAAGCCAACGACAGAACTTTTTGAGAATAAAGCTGCGGAATTGAAGTTCTGCCAAGCTGGGCAGTCTGGGTCAAAGTTTAAATATAAAAATAACACCTCCGACTCAGGAGGCAGCTAAGTTTCTATAGACTGGGAAAGCTTGCAAGAAAAAAGGTTACAACATTTGTCTTGTTAACATGCTCTTCCTCCACTATCTGCTGCTAGTCACAGTGGAGAAATCATATTGGGTTAGACAGACCCTTGGTCTGAGCCAGTTAAGTGCGGCTCACGTGTTATGTTGGTTACAGACACCTACGTGTAATTACACATCTGCCAGCAATTGCTACGACAAACCCATGTTTTCTATTGTATAGTGTTTTGTGACATGTGGCAATCTATTTCAGACAGAACATCTCTCTGGAACAATTCAGCTAAAAAAAAAAAAATTCAGCCATTTTCAAGATCGAAGGGAGGAGGAAACGTACAAGTTGAGAAATCTCAGGAAATGAAAAATAACCTCACTGGAACATAAAGTAGAGGAGTCATACTGGAGAATGGGCCTGGGACATGACTAGCAATTGGGAGGAAATGAATGAGGGCAAATGAGAAGTAGACGTTGGAGGAAAGCAAAGCCAGAGCTCTGCAGGGAACCTGGAAACCCTTGAGACCTTAGACAGAAAGAAGTCAGGAGAAGCAAAAACCAAAATGGTCATTAGGAAATATATCCCGACTGACTTAGACTCAGTGGGAAGGAGAGAGAAGATGAGCAGCAAGAGATAAAGTAGAGCAGCTCTGAAACAATGAGGCAAACCACCAGCATCAGGGTGAAAAGCGAGAAAGAAAACAAGCTGACTAGCTAAACAGAATGACATGGGGAAAATACAGGATTGGATCATGGTCAGTTCGGGGAGGAAAGGGTCAAACAAGGGAAGTGCAGGGGAAGAAAGCAGAAGAATCCATGCATGATGGTACCTGAAATGAAGTTAAGGATTCAAGCCTCACTTTTCCTTTGCCACTGGCAAATACCTCTGAAAATTTGGTAAAACCCTCCTTTCCTTTTTGTGCTGGTGTAAGTAAAGGCTGCAAGCTTACCAGCGTTCACAGACATGTCATTCACTAATGCACTGAAAAAATAAGTAAATAAACAAACAGTAGTAGATTCAAAAGGTCATACTGATACCACCAGCACATTAGGCTGCAGTTTATGGTTTTGTGTTTCTTTTTCAAATATATAGGAAATCACATGCATCGGGCTTAATTTCATTATTCATATTCTTCAACTACATCAAATGATATCATTTTATACACATTGCTTTGACCTTTGTATAATTAGAAAGCTCATCATACATTCACAGACCCAGGTTTCAAGAGTGGATCAGATTTATACAAAGAGGAGATGCTGCCTCATGTCTTTTGGAAAGTAGAAAGTGAGTTAAGACTTGAAGATAATCTTGTTGTCAAACCAAAAGTGGTGAATAGACTATAATCAGATCTCAAAATTAATAAGATTATAAAATTCCTATTTCTGTTCCCACTTTGCTATTCATAAAAGCAGGGTAGTTCTTATCTCTAAGGATTGTGCAACTACTGTTAATGTTTGTATAACAGTCAAGTTTTACAAAAACATTTGATAAAACTGGAAACAAACTAGCAGGTGTCATTCAAGAGCTGTGTGGTTAGAGTTCAGAAAGCTATGGAACCACATTTCAAACAATAAGAAATTAACAAGATACTAAATTCTTCTATCATTAGTTGAGCACCATCATGTGGGAAAAAAATAGCCATTTTTTATAGGAAAAAATATTGCTTAAAGGTGAAACATACTTCTATGCATAGAATTAGCATCCAAAGCTGAATAAGCACTATCTTATTCGACTCATGTTCAGTTTCCATCAGAAAATAAAACCAGAGACCCACCAAACTAAGAACAAACCCTCAAAAAAACCCAAAAACACAACATCACACTACACTTAAGGAGATGAAGCTATCTGGAAAAAGAATTTTTCTTCTCAAAATCTATGCAAGAAAATAAAGATAGAGCAAAAACTGGATTTAGAAGAGACTGGAGCACTGCAATCACTTATTTGTGTATTTCCTGGATATGAAAGACGTCACATAGCTGGTCACCTCACATTAAAGTTAATGTTGATGTTAAAGGATCATATAGATCATTCTACAGCTCAAAACAACATTGCTGTTTCAGTTCATTTGATCAGTGTTATTTTTGTTCCCAATTCTTTCCTTTGAATATAAATGTAGCTGTTGAGAATATTCTTGATAACAATATCACAGCTTCACTTATTTACAAGTTGGAGTTTAAATTATTTAATTATAAAAAATAATCCATTACCATTTATGTGCTTGAATTTTAAGAGTACAAAACCAGAAGTATTTACAAGGTAAGGCTGTGCTCAGCAAAAGCAAAGGAGAATTCAGCCTAAAAGTTTAAGTGATACTGTTTGCATAAGAGCCATAGAAGGATGCTTTCAATAAAGACAGTACTCACAAGCATAGCTCTAAATATGGGATTTGCTCTTTAAGCCTTAAGCACGATCTTCCTGTATGCAGAGGTAAAAAGTGTTTCCTCCCACAGATCCAGAGACGCTAATTAGAAACTATGCTACCATGCTTCCACACAGATATTCCCCGAACACTGGGAAATAAACATCTAAATTTCCTGCCAGTGGAATTTCAGTTTAGCATGATCACTCTCCAAACACCATTATTAAAATATAACTCAGAAGACAGCACAAATTCCTTCACAAGTACACCTATTTTTTAAAGGATTAAACTGGATAACTGGAAAATAATTTCTTCAGTTAGCTACCTGGTATTTTTGGAACACAGTTTATATAGGACTGAAGCTTCCTCAATATCACTAAAATAACTCAAATGATTCAGTGGTATTCTTCAGGACTTACATCAGTGCAATAAAGAGCAGGATGAGACCCACCAGCTGTTTTTACTTTAGCAGCATTTCTGACTTGAAAAACACAGGTAATGCTGAAAGTGACAAACCGCACAGCTGTGCTGGTCCCTAGCAATGTTGTGGTGCTAATTCAAATAAAGATTTTGGCAGCCATTCATGAAGTGACAGGAGAGCAGGAAATGACAGCAACATTTTTTTTTAAATCACTGCAAGTCGCAAAAGACTACGGAGACACAAAAAACTCAAAAGGCAACACAGTAGTATTTCATTAGATGTCATGTTCAATTTTGTTTTCAGTGCAGTTGCTTTGACAGAAGATTCATTAATAAAAACCCTGGGTGGCATTACTGGGTTTTATTCCTTCTTCTGTCTTGGATTTTACAGCATTTTAAGCAGTGAAAAATATCATATTAAAATGTAGTATTAATAGCTAAAACATGTGAGATAGCATTCAGGAATTTCATGCTTGTAATGTAACAAGTATTTTTATCACTTCATATCATAAAGACACAGAATTTAGTGCTATGATAATGAAAGTATTTTTAATAGACATTTAAAATGAATATATAAATTAGACCTGACATACAGTTTTTCTACAAAAAACATCCTACTATCCCATATTTTAGACTTTTTTTTTTTTATGGCAAGTATGGATACCACTCAATTATATGTCTTGTTTGGGGTGTGAAATGAACAGTAAAAAGTCATCTTCTCAGCTTCACAGCAGTCAACAGCAATATTTGAAGCCAGGTAATAAGTTTTGCTTTAGGAAACTCCCAACAGGAAAAATTGAGGGGTTTCCCCACACCCATTGTATAGTTATTATCAATGTATTTTGTGGTATCTTTCATAGTGTCTAAACAATAACTGGGCTATATTTGTGAACTTCAGTTCTTTTGCATTGTTTTACATAGTAAGAATTCAAGGTTAATAGTAATGGCAGGTCAAATGTAACTTCTACCTCAATACATATATATGTCCATTAAGGTCACATACAACTTTAAAGGTACCCTAAAGGTCTTTAATCTTTGCCAGAGAAGACTGTAAATACAACGATCACAGAGATCAAAAAGTGTTTGATGTATCATTAAAATGTCATAGGTAATGGCTTAAACACTTCCATAAAGTGTTATAGAAAGAGGTGTTTATTTGTCTAAAATATATTACCATAATTCCAAAANCTTGGGGGGGGGGGAGGTAATTTATTAGTAAAAACACAGCCTCCCCAGAATTAAATGTTTTGCCAAGAGTTAGTTACCATCTCCAGTGAAAACAGAGGGGGCTCAGTTGTTCCCCTTCCCCCTTTTTTCAGTTTTCAAACATAGTCTGGAGTTTATTTTCCATCTTTTTATCAGACATTATTGTTCTCATTCTTTATTTAGGAGTCTGAATATGGGTACAATGGTATAGCTACCAAAAAGAGAAATCCACAAAAACCACTAGTAATGTAATCTTAGTGACTAAATACCTAAAATTGAGTCACAAGTATTTCAAGATGCAACACAAAGGATTAACTACAATACGTTAGCACTACGCAAAACAGAGCCAACTGTGCTCCATGCATACAAAAATGTTCTTTAGTCTTTCAAATTTACAAGCAATGTTACACATTTCTGCTTTACATCTCAGCTCCTTTCTTACTCCTAAAACACAAGTCTTTACCCACATACAACTCCCCACGTACCACATATATATATATTCATAAATATTTTTAATACCATACATATACAGTTTATAAATATATAGGCCAAAGAGAGATGGTGTGTATTTTCATATGAAACCAACTTGTAACCAGAATGGTGCAGATAAATTATTGGTTAACCAGTCAAGCTGAAAGTTTGAAGACAAAACAGGGACAGTATCCCATTATAATCCTTCATGTATTTAATTTAACTAATTGAGACAATAGTAAATTTTTTTAGCACACTGAGTGTAATAACACCTTGTTTCCTAATTGGAGAAGGAAAAGAGGAAAGAGGAGAAGATGAGGAAAAGTACTGATTTTAAAATAATTGAAGTGGGTTAGACTTCTTTCAAGAATCCTTGCCTTGACTAGAATATGTAAAATTGGTAAAGATATTGTAATATATATGTTCTTTCTGAAAAATGGGGAAGTAATAAGAACCATTTTCCACTGTTTTTGGATAAAACTTTTGTTAACTGCAGTTCAGGTTATATGACTTTTCTATTATACCCATGATCACCATATTTTTCTTCCAACCTAAGTCCTAGTTAAAAAACTTAACACACACAAAAAAACTCCCTTTGATGTGTAGTAAGTCCTATTTCTACATTAAAAGTTCTTCAGAAGACAACAGATAAACTGTAATTAAGGAACAAGAGGGTAAACTGATCCACCAAGAGTATAACAGATCAGCTTTATACCAATTGATCTGCTCTTTAATCTTCTCCAACTCATCAACTTCTTTCCTGTCTTAAGAATTTCATTAGTTGTTCTTCTCTTAAACAGAGCTAGTAAAGATACATCAGTAGTCATATGTCATGTTTTTCTACCTAAAAGATACTCTAATCTTTACAAATAAGTTAAATAAGAATGAAAACTGAGGTAGTTTATTAGAAAAATCATACACCTTACTCTCTTACTTCGGAAAGATTTTCTTAAATGTGTCTTCACTGAATGTACATTTAGTTATACATTTATGAAGAGAGACACTGCAAAGGAATAGAGATAGAAAAGGAACACTATAGAAAAAGAAAAGCACCATTGTTAGTTTGGAGGAAAAATAATACAGTCAAGAATAAGGCATTATCAGCAAAGAAATACTAAGCAGTAAGACAGAAAAACAAAATTAAAAAGGAAACATTTAATAGGCAAAAGTTACCATGTTTGGCACAGGAATTAGCTTTAAACTAAATCTGTGGTGCAACATATGCAACATCAGGCAAAAGGGGTCTAAGGAGGAGGAGATGTTATCCAGGGAGAGAAGAGTAGGCAGCATACCAGCAGGAGATTCAGGCAGCGCTTAGTTGTGTGGAGGTCCAAGGGGAAGAAAAAAAGAAAAGGTACGGTACTTTTGTCTGTAACTGAAACAATTGCGAGAACATGGAATTCAGGATTAAGGTGAGTTTTATACTGGAATCATGTCCATCTTTGGATTGTGTGCTCTTCTCCCAAGTAACACCCAACAGGGCTGAAACAAAAGGTTAAATTTTGGACTGTAACTGAAGAAATCAATCTTGAACTCCAGTCAGCTTCAAAATAGGTTGCACTACTACACACGATACTTTGAACTTGGAGAATCCTTGGTTTTATTCAGATTTTGACCTTTCTCAATTGTTTTCAATATTTCCAAGAATTTGGGATTTCATGTTTGTCATCCTGTTAGCTTACCTTCTCTATAGAGTCCTGTACATACCTCTATGTTCCGTCTATAAGCAGTGCCTTTGCTCTGATCCTGCAATGGATCCAAGCAAGTAAAGCCTTATGTATGCGCAGCTCTCTGTGCATAGCAAAATTAGTATAGTATAATAGCTAGGTGTAAGGATTATACTGAGGATCACATTACCGGATTAGGGCAAATATATGTGCAATGGATTTTGTAGGAAATGACCAGCCTTGCAGTAGGTGCAGCCTCAGAGTCCTATTTATAGGATAATCTACTCCCTAGTCAGGTTAAATTAATATCCTGGTCCCTTTTGCATATACTAGTTGGCATATTCTTGGTACAATTTTCAAAACTAATCTTTTATCTAGAATGGCATTTGCTGTTACACTGCAGTTTAAAACTCTGTACAGAATTAGTTTCAGCACTTTTTGCCGCATGAAGAGCTGAAATTAAAGTATTAAAACATAGGTAATGCAGACGTTGTCCCGAGAAGACTCACAGCTTCTTCCAGCCTCACAATAAACAAGTGCACTAAAACCTGTGGGCACTTTATAAGCATTTTATGGAAGTTTTCTAGCCATGGAAAACATTTTCTATGTTCTTCTCAAACACATTTATTTTCCAGGAACTAGTAGGTTATTCTGCTTGGACTAAAAACCTACTCAGATTATTTCAGCCCAAACCTTAATTTGTTTCACATTAAATGAGAAATATATGATCACCTTCATATATTTAATCTACTGTTAAACAGCAGAGGTGAGAATCATTCTCTTTTTTAGAAATACAGTGGGATTAAATAATGTGGAAACAAATCCAGGGTGAGTCAAAATATGCGGCTTTGAATTCTATTCAAATCTTGAGTTTCTTTTCCCACCTTTCAGTACCATTTTTCTGGTGAAGCTGGTCTGTAAGAAATAGCAAATCAAAAGCCTTATAAAAATAAGGATTACAGCTTTACTCAAGTGAACTAACAAATTATTAACATTATGAGCAGGTCTTTATATATATCCTAAATATCTGATCATCTGTCAGAAGAGAAACATTCACAATTAAGGGCAAAGTACTGTGAATTTCTACATCATCTGCTTTGTTTGAAGCCAAATATACAAGTAAACATGTAGGTGCAGTTTATGGTGTGTATTTTATCTGAATGGTATTAGCTTACAATTTCTCTAAGTAAATTTAACATTACTAAAATGTATTTTCCCAATAAACTTTTAGGTTCCTGTAATCTAAACAGCTGTTTTCTCATTAGAAATTATGATCGGATCTTTACTAGACAGGTTAACAAACTGATATTATCTCTGCTCTGTAAATTGTTGGAAAGATTTTTATTTCTAGAACATTATAGAACCTACTGCACTGGGCAGAGAAGAATCACTCATAGTAGTTTTGTTCTGGCATGAAAAAAGTTTTAATTTGTTATGTTCTTTTAGCAGCTGAAAGTAGCACTTTGCTATTTTCTCTCATATTCAAACTGTATAGCTTGTAGTTTATATTTTATGATAAACTATGGAGGACGAACACTCGGACAACTTGTAAGAACTGACATGCAATCAGAACGGTTGCAGAAACTAGGATCTTGGAGGTTTTTTCAGTTGCAAGAAAAAAAAAGAATTATAATAACAATGAATGACTAGAAAATGCCTGCTGAAGAAGTCAGGATTGTACTGCCATAACATCTGATAAACAAGAAAAGCAAGCATTTGGGTATCAATAGGCCAAAGTAGGTTATTAGGTAAGTAAAATGATAGTCTAAATGGCCTATCCCATCATCTTCTTTCAAGCCTCATTGTGGCAGCTGAAGCTCACTTCCTCAGTGGGAACACAAGGCCCCATAAACAACCATCACTCACACTCCCAAGAGTCACAGCTCCATCAGTGCTATATCTTGTTCTCCAGATTCTTGTCTTCATAATTCCCTTTATTCTCCACCCGTCCCAGCCTTTTCATGTGAGCCTGTGACCAAAGGCACTCGGCAGTGTTGGGATAAACCAAAAGAGCTCACCTATCTCCAATATGGTCGAAGTGTTTTCCATTCTTAATTTACCCAATAAGGTCTCCAAGATAGGGGGAGAGCAACAGTTGTTGGAGTCAACATCACCCCAGAGTACCTGCTTGTGACCAATTAGTTACTTGTCTGAATAACTTCAGCAAGAAATCATGTTTCCTCCTTCCCTCATTCCAGCTACAATTTATCTTTCCTTCTCTATGGCTCCATATTTTCCTCAAAGTCTAGATTATCATTCATAACTTCCTGTCTACAGAATTAATTCTGTCCTCTCCGGCAAGACAACTTGGCAAAGTTAATGACAATTTGATACTGTAGTCCTCAGAGAGATTAATTTTAATAAGTTTTGACTAATCCTGTTGTTTACAAACATTTAATTTCAAAACACTGAATGCATCTTCCAAGTCTGGAGTATTTGCATATTTGAGTACATTTCCAGACTCCAGTATGAATAGTCTACATTTGTCATAGCTGCTAAATATTGATGACTTTATCTTGAAAGTCCAACCTCATTGAGCTTCACACAGTAACAAGGTTATTCTAATATCTCTGATTTCTGGGCCTCTTATCCTACC
The DNA here is from genome assembly GCA_013400195.1 of Aramus guarauna. Lineage (NCBI taxonomy): Eukaryota > Metazoa > Chordata > Aves > Gruiformes > Aramidae > Aramus > Aramus guarauna. The sequence goes on along the minus strand of VXBL01002645.1, from coordinate 270,276 downwards.
TAAAATAGCACAAAACATAAGATTGTACTTGCACTTTAGCATCGTTTAAACCAGAACAGAGACCACCATGACATTTCAGATTAAGTATTACGTTCTTATTATGAAGAAATGGAATAATTTTTTGCAATGTCTTTTTGCTAACCTTTGGACTATTTGTACCTTTATTAAAGCATTTTGTGATTAATAGGAGAGAATTATTAGATGGATTTTGATTCCTCCCTCTCCCTATATCACTGTTTATTGATTCAAATAAAGTAAAGTGCAAGTATCAGCTTCAGCCTGTTCAAACTTCAGTTAAGTTCAGGTAAAACATTAAGTTCAAGGTACTAACAGCTAAAGATCAAATTTACAAAGGTTTTTAGGTGCTTAAAAAAGGAAGGTGGGAAAGGTACAGGATTTTCAGAAATGTTTAATTACCTTGTGTAATTTTGCCTCCTTGAGGTCACCTCTTCCCCCCTCCCCCGCCAAATCCCACTGGGCATGTGAGAAGATGTTCTCGCTTTCTCTTCCCTTGTGCATGAGGGAAGTTATTTACAGCTACCAGGCCCCTCGTTCTCTTTCTCCTGGATCTTAATATCTCCCCAATTCCCTAATATTTACTTATCCAGCCCATTTTGACACAGATGGGTGAGGCAGGCTGCTCCTGGGAAAGCCTGAAGAAGTCATGCAGACAGCAGGGACAAGTGGTTAAGGTGTAATGACAGCAGGGATGAGTAGTTGAGGTGTAACGACAGCAGGGACGAGTAGTTAGCAGTAACCTCTTCAGCTACTCAGCGGCAATGGCTGAAGTAGGATGCAGTCAGACCCTAAACACTTTGGAAGTCTGGTCCCTGAGTTGTATGTGATCTGCACCCTTATTCTCCAACATAATAATGTCACTAGAAGTGCAGCCTTATCGTAAGTAACACATGAAACATTTTCAATGAGAGTAAGAGAAGCATGTGAAAGATTCTGTAAAGAATTAACTTAAAATAAAATTCTGTGAAACATTAATTTGGTCAAACTATTTCCTCAAGTGAAAATACAAGCCAGTGACCTGCTGATTGATATCAGTTGCAGCTTTCATATACTTTTAGATTGTGGAAGTGTGATACAACAGCTTAGAAGTTAGTTTAACAGCTAGCTGTGACTCCCTTTCCATAGCTTAACTGGGAAATATGGTACTATAAATCTTATAGCTAGCAGAAATTTATTTAAATTAATATTTTCACTGACTACACTTTGAACTGCAGGAAAACAGCTTGTATATACATATTTTGGACCAAACACTTCAATACAGTGATACATACATGGCTGTTGCAAGTATTCTGAGTACAACTCCTATGCTAACATAAGTGCATACTTTTTAACTTACATTTTAAAAAATGAACATGGAATCAACCCTCTAGTCCTATAAGCACAAGCTTAATGTTCTCCAGAGCTGATCCAGCAAAATACTTAAAACACATACTAATATAGGACTGGTAATATGCTTAACATTAAGCTCTGATTTAGTGAAATGCTTTTAGCACTTGCTCAAGTGTATTTTGTAAGATAAGCATACTGAAGTATTAAACTCTCAACATACATTTTTCCGGGACTGTGGTCAACGTTTGCCTCCAGCCACAGCATGACCTGGTTACTTGTGTGTTTGAAAGCTCCTGAATAGACAAAAAGTCCAGCTCTCTGCTGGTGCAATTGCACTGATGGCACTGGAGTTACAACATAGCTTCCAGCCCACAGCTTTAAACATTGCACAATGTCAACATTTTGTAAGTTTGCACTGGATCTATACACTATTTCTGTCTCTGCAGGTGTCATGGACTCAGATCAGATAAACATGTAAAAGTTTAGGATATGGGTTTAGGAGGGCTTTCAGAGCCAGAACCAAAACTTAAAAAAAAAAAAACAAACCAAACCAAACACACCACCAAAAAAACAACTACTAAATAAAAAGCCCTCAAACAAAAAAACTACCAGCCCAGACTTGCTTGGTATATTAAATTTCTACCTAGAATAATTATGATCCATCAACTTATCTGTAGTTTACCTGGCTTTGAAAAAACTAGTAATTTTTAGATGTATGTGAAATTACTGTTTTAGGGAAAGATACAAATAAAACTTCCAAGAAAAATGTATGCTGTTAGCCCAACTATCCATTCTGTTTCCTTCAAACTTTAAGAAAGTTGTTGCAGCAACTGTTATGTAACAGTTGCATTTGATAAAAAAAATAAATGCAATACTTCCAAATAGAGTCTGAACATAAAATTGACACTAATGTTGTTTTTTTTCTCCCTTACACACTTTATATTTTGTCTCATGACAATCCATTCCGTATTTCTTTCATTATTATTCTCACCTTTTATACAGCCTAGGTATACTGTAATTCCCATGTCCCATTTCTAACTATATTTTCTCTTATTTCCTAATTACATTAGGTATGGTAAATCAGTAAGGACTAAACATAAACAGGAAGGTATTATTTCATTTGAGGAGTGCTGTTCTGATTCACCAAACACCATTTATAACATTAGCAAGGCTTCATCTGCAATACAGAACAGTATTTAACTCAGTCTACTGTTCATTATTGAATGTGCAAGGGATATATTTCACAAAGGTAGCAGTAATGAAGCAGACTGGAGAGACAATAACAGAGGTGCCTTGGCCCAAATCCATCATCTTACCCTAGCATTTTCCTTTTAGAAATAAATACTGTATAAAACCATATACATGCCATATAAATTATATCATAAAGCTATCTCTCCATAGCCCAAATTCAGCTGGTTACATAAAATACATGAATCATGTTAAGCACATGAGTTCTATAATGAAGTTAAACCACACAATTTATATCAAACTAGTGTTTAAACACCCTTTGTGACTATGTTTTCATGTAACATTTAGCAAGGCTTGCATCTTTAACCATATGCAAAATCTAAGCAATCAGCTTAAAGAGAAAAAAAATATTTAATTTATTGTCTAGTCTTTATGTTGAGCATCCATGTGATTTTGAATATTACAAAAGATGCTTATTTGCATCACAATGGCCAGATACACAAAAGCATTTCAGCACTGAGTATTATTCCTTTTCAGCATGATACAATTATCATATTAGAAAGAGAATGAGCAGCTGTTAGGTAAATCTGTCCTGGCACAAATCAATACAAATACATAGATACTAAAATAAATAAAGGAAGTACCTCAGCCAGTTCATGTCACTGAGTTTCAAGTGTCACGTACTCCTAGTAGTCCTCATTCAAACCCGAATGGGGTGAGCAATGGTATTTCAAAGAATACTCTTACAGGTCCCTGAGCAATACTTAAATTCCACTGAAAGTGTATTTATACACACATATATTAAGGAGAGAAAAAAGGGGGGGAAAAAAAAAGGGAATTTGAGCAATCTCTTTGGAGGCTCAGAGTATCAGAGGGATACTGGTGAAGGACATTAAGATCTTACAACACCACCTTCAGTTACTGATCTAATTTCTCTGCTATCCACTTGTACCATTCACAATTTCCTTCTCCATTATCACTTAGGTCCATCAGTAACTCTTCCCCTTTCATCAGTTTATTTTAGATTCTTTACATTAAACACATCTGAGGTGTTTTTTTGACTTGTTTCTACCTAAGCACATAGCTTGACACTTTATGATATTGAATGAGGTAATATTCACATGCTATCCTTAAATTAACAATGAATTTCTTTCCTTTTACTGCTTTCAATCATAACTTGAACAGTTTTTCAATCTAATTTTCATGATTAATTATTTTTGCTTCAGGATTAATTATTTTTGTCAGCACTGCTGACAAAACACAATGAATATCCGAGAGATCCAGAACCAATCTGGCTTCTAAGATAAGTCTTTGATAATTTGATTTTGCTCATCTCTTCTGGTTTATAAAAGTCTAGAATTCTTCTTGCAAGACTCAAATTCCAACTAGGACTTCCAGTATATAATACTTGTGTCAGAACTCACACATATTCTTGTTTACTTTAAACAAGAAAGTCTTTCCTTGATAATGCTGCACAAATACAATTAGAAAAGGAATTCTAGGAGAACTTTCTAGACCAAGTGATAACACATGGTAGCAAGCCTACAGTTTGCTATAATGTTAAAGTAGGATGCCACCTACTGCTTAATACCATGAATTAAGAATAAGAGAAACCGATTTCCTAGCAACATAAGACAGCCTGAGAGCACTCATGACTAACGTTTTGTAATGCTATTGCACTAGTCCAGTTCTCAGTAAGGAGTTTCACAGCCAGCTTATAACAAAAATTGATGCTGTGTGACTTCTACTACTGGAGGAGTGGTATTCTTCATAGTTAATTGGAGAAAAGTTACCTTATTGAAAGTAGCATTACTTAGTGACATAAAATTAGTTTTTAACTGCAAATTTGCTCCCCAGTTCACTGAAGTTAGCAGAGGCAGTCATTGGGTTTGGATCAAATCCCTACAAACAGTAGGCAACTCAGCAATACTTCCTTTGATATCTAGAGGTTTGATGCAGGGGTTTTGTTGTTGGTTTTGTTTGTTTTAAAAGATAGATGCAGTCTATCAGTTCAGCCTAGGGAGTTTATGCTTGAAAAGCCAGCTAGCAATATATCTAGAGATGTACATAAAATGTTTGCAATATTCTTAACTGCACAGTATTCTGTAAGTCTTTACTTTGCCTTCACTCATATAACCTAAGGGGAAAAAAAAATAAATCCATTACTACTACAGCCAACAAACAAAGAGAAAACCAGCCTAAAGCAAGCAAAACCAACTTAAGTAGTTCCTGGCTTGGTGCTCCTTCCCACCTCCCTGGAAGAGTTTCAGCCTCAGTTTTCCCAGTAGAATTTGTTAAGTAGTTGCTCAGTAAATCAGATCAAACTCATCTAGCTTCAGAGCAATCTTCCAAAATCAAGTTTCTTTTCCCACCTGTATAGCTGCTCTGACTGACATTGTATTGTAACCCAGCCAACTTATGTGCCAGCACCGTGCAGGGGGCAAGGATCCCAAGCACAAGATCTGGTGGTGCAGGGACTTCTGAAGCCACCTTTGCTGCCAAAGGCAGCACATGGTGTAATTTCTCAAAGTTCTCCTCTGCTTATGAATTGAAATAAAACAGACGTTTCTATCACATTTTAATTACATGCAACCTCTTCTACTCAGGAAAGAGTCACAGTAATTGGACAAATGCTTTATATCTTTCACACAAGAGGGAAGAGTTGAACAGAGCACATGAAGAGCGTAGAGTCCCCACTTCCATTTGTGATTCTGAGTACAATTCCTCAGCACAGCATTTGCATATTTGCAGAGGTGATTATAAAGGAAAATAATTGTTGATTTAGAGGTTAGAGAATGAAATTAAGGATTTTCCTAGGGTGTTCAGACCATTTGGAAGCATTCCTTTTGCTGGCCTTAAGGAGTGTGTGTGTAGGGAAGTACTTTGCCACTGCCTTCAAGTAGTTTTAAACCAGGTTCATGTGACATCTGTAACAAAGTCGGATAACTTCTCTTATTGAAATCAAAAAATAAAAACCCCAACAAATAATGCATACTCAAAGAATGGCTTTAATCCACCTAAAAGTTCTGTCACTCACTGCATAAACTGACTTATTAAGAGATATAACAGTCCGAAGTTTTATTAAGTTTCACAGTGAAAAACACAGCCAGTTTGTTATGGGTTATTAATCAAGACCTTAAGAAAAGGTTGTAAAGCCTCTTGGGGGAAGCAATACATTAAATTACAGCCCTACTGTAATGCCAAGTACATCCTAGCCATTCAGCAGCTTTGTCCAGAGAATCCAAGCAAAGGATGTTCTTCCTATGTAATATATAATCAGTTTATTAAGCATTATCGTTATGACCTTCCATCTATCATATGCTTTAATTACCAAGCACACACACAAGTTCCAAGCATGTGCAACCAAATGTGTGAGGATTAAGCTGTACTGGAATATCTAAATGCACCGCAGCTTGTAAGTTCTCCAACAATGAACAACACATCTTTCACTTTGATATTATTAGCTCTCTAATGAGCCAAGATATCGTCATCATTAGTCTAGCATCTAATCACCTACCACACTGAATCCTCAATTCCCCAGGTCATTCAGAGACCTTTTTGTTTCAGTTGCATAATTACAATAATTAAACTTCATATTTCTGGTCCTTTATAGTGTTGCTTTAGCCTGCAGCTGTTTCCTTTGGGGATAACGTGGGAACACTTGCATAATTGCATTGCTTACTCAGGACCAGCCTGCTCACTGTTGTGTTGGATGGGGTTGTCCGTACATGTTTCTTCAGAATCTACCCAAAATGGGACCTCTCATTATATTATCAAGAGAATACCACTATAAGCACATGCATAAAAGGGATCAGAAGTGATATACAGGAAAACACTGTTTCCAATGCTCAGTGAAACAGCCTTACTGCTCAGCAAGAGTTGACTGAAGAGACACAATATTGTGAATATGGGACTTCAAAAACTCAGGGTAGGCCTCCTGTACATCACACAATGTTATGGGTAGTGATGTTAATCCAAAGAGTGAGCTTTAAGAGATTACTACTAGAAGAATTCAGAGTATTGACTATCAGATTGAAAAGTATGAGGAAGAAACCTAGTAAGAAGCTTAATCACTCAGTCCTAATTACTGAATAGAAATTATACACAATGAACTGATGTATTTAATTTCAAGGGACATGAATTATAAAAATGTTTCTGGCAAAGTCTTTTCTTTCTCTCTAGTCTGGAGTCTGATTTTCTGGGGGAAAAATCCCAAGTCTTTGATGTTTTGCATCATTACCATAAAAATAATTTTGTTTACCCCCTAACACCCATCCTACTTCAGAATAAAGTGAGAAGTTTAGCTATATCTAGTGCTAGATGGTTTCCCTTGTCAAAATTAATACTTTCAGTGGTCAAAAGTCCTAAAAACTTGTTTAAAAGGAGGTTTTCAACATTATTGCTTTTCAGAGACAGAATATTTGACTGGCATTTATGCTTTGAAGGCTTCATTCATAACCTCTTTTGTGGGAGAGCTCAAAAGAATGCTTTTTTTCAGATGGCTATTTATTAATTTCCTCACTGCTTCATTCTCTCCCACAGCCACCTTATCCTTTATTTAGCATGGTATTGCATGTATCCTGCAAAGAGAAAGGATTACCCCAAAACAGAAAACCCTGTCTGGACCCAACTTACAGAAACAACATCCAAACACTTTGAAATGTGCTTTGACCCACTCTGGGCATAAGGTAGCACTAAGTTAATCCTCCCTAAAGGTACAGTACCATTTGATTTTAGATCTAAGGCACAGACATTTTAATTAGTTTTGTCATATCATATTCTTTATATGAGTCACCTGATGAAGTGCAAGTCTTATTTATTGATCAAGAATTTATAAGTCTTAGTTTTGCACTTACTTAGCCAATAACAGAAACAGGCTGTTCAATGGAGAATCAGCAAGTGTAACACACTCAACAGTTCCACTTAGAAAACTCGGGTTATGTATTACAACTCTAAAGTATTAACTGTCTATCTCACATGCCTAAAAGCTTTTCTTTGATAACCACAAAGAAAAGGAAGAAAAAATTGTTGAAATACTTAAGGATTTAATAGGATTAATGAGGTTTAGAAAAAAAATCAACTACCCACGTATTTTTATTACAGCACTGCTACGGGTGTTCTTTCAGCCAGAAAGAAGACTTCCAGCATCTTTTTCCTGCTGCTCACACCCCCCTTCATGAATAACATTAAAGACTGATCAAACGAGGATTTCGCTTAACACGTCAGGGAAAACACTTTTCGCGTCCCTGCCGCTGACGTGGCACCATCCCCACCTAGCGCACCCCGCTACGCACTGCAGCCGCCGGCAGCGCCTCTCCCCCCCCCGGACACTGCCCAGGCAGCCCCCCCACAGGCGGCAAAGCCTGGTTAGCTCCATCACTCCAGGTTTCTTATCTCCATATACATACAGAGAGATACATACACTATATACCTACACACATGGTATATTCACTACAGCTGCTTCGTGACAATACAAAAAGGCAGTTGAATATTCAGTCTAACTTGGCCTTGTAAACATAATTTCTAGTAACTTTATTTAGCACTTGAGGAGTAGGCATCAGATTATCTTTCTCCTCTATTATGAGAAGGGTGAGGGAGTTGTACAAAAGAAAAATTATNGTAGGCATCAGATTATCTTTCTCCTTCTCTTTATTATGAGAATGGTGAGGGAGTTGTACAAAAGGAAAATTATTTTAAGGTAGGAGTAATGGGGAGGGTGAAAAGAGCACAAGAAAACCTCACTCTGTGCTTTGCTGTCACACAGGTTAGCAGTTAGACATGTCAGAGGAAGAATAATACAAATGTATTAAATTAGTGAAGTCTGATAGTTCACACAGCAAGGCTATAATCTACCAATGTGATGCAACTGCAGCCCAAGTGTTTGCATGAAACAGTATTGAGCAGGGCTTGCTTTTGATCTCTGCTGGACACCATGTAAAATTGGAGGTTCATGTTTCAGAAAGATGAGAAGCAAAAGACACTGAAATGAGACAAGCAAAAAATCTTTCCTTTTTAGAGGTGGCTTAGAAACTTATATGTAAAAAACCCCAAACTTAAACTGCCAATGCTGATGTATCAGATGTGTGTGAGTATGAGAAACTAAAGTTTTGAACTCTCAGGAACAAGCCTACTTCTTAGGACTGCAGTCGGCAAAGTCCAGTTGGAGATCAGTCACTAGCAGCATACTCCAGGATACTGTAGCCAACACTCCTTAACCTCTTTGTTAACAAAATGGATGATGGAATAAAGTGCACCACCAGAAAGTCTGCAAATTATACAAAACTGGGAGGAGTGGCTGCTACGCAAGATAATTGTGCTACAATTCAGATGTACCTCAGCATGCAGGAGTAACGGGTTGACAAAAACATCATGAAGTTCAACAAGGGGAAATGCCAAGTCCTGTGTGTGGGGAGGAATAACCCCATGCACCATTACACGTTGGGCATGTGCGCACCAGCACCAATCAACTGGGAAGCAGCCCTGCAGATAACGCCCCAGTGTCCAGATCCAATATGGGTTTTCATTTATCCTGTGTTACCTGTGACAGAGGCCTGGGAAGATAAACATTGTGAAAGCTTTAACTTACACAAGTGAAAAATTGTTCTCTTTCATAACACACATGCAAAGCCATAATAAAAGGAACAAAGATCACATAGAAAGTCTTAACTGTTGTCCTCTCCCTACTCCACTTGAGCGAGTTCAAGATTTATAAGAAGGCAGTATTATTCTGAAACAATGATAACACAACTTCTAATGAAAAAAATATGTTTCCCCTCCTAATTTGTCTGGATGCAACAGTCCTGTATTTCAGTCCTTCTCTGACACTTCCTTCTGATAATTCTGATATGGTGTGGTTAAAGCAGAAAAATACAACCCATTCTCTCCATCTCGCATGAGCTGAAGTGTAAAAAATTGTTTGGGATATCAGCTGTCTTGTTTCTGGACCTGACCAATTTCTTTGCATTCACAGCACTGCTTATAGTGTTCTGCATGGGTGAGGAGCGGCTCACGACTACATATCTCAATGACAACCACATGACAAACAATATCTACCCGGGAGCTAGGAAGGTCTCTGGTACCTTGTGGTCGTCTTTCCACTCTGATGTCTTTACTAAAGTAGCAAATGGAGGCCTAGTACTTCCACACCACAGGTAAAAGCATCTCAGGGGAACCCCCTGTGGAAGCAGAGTACCTAAACTTTCACCCTTCGAATAACACACGATTAAGAGGGTTGGCCTCAGCTAGTCTCCCACAGGCAGACTATACGTGTTAAGCTAGGACTCTACCCTAGAGTTATTGTGCACAGAACGGGAAGCAAAGCATCTGCCATTATCTTCCTATCATTTCCTACCGCTAAAGGAGGCCTAATACACCACACAAACCTTCATTTACTGCTTCTACTTCCATTTCACCCTTGCCTAAAGTGTCCCCTTACAAGCCTCTCTCTCTGCAACCCATTTTTTTTTCTTCTGTCTCATAATACCACTTGTATTATGCAGGCACACTTGCACGTTTTTACTGCTCTGCTAATGATACCTGTCTTGAATGTTTCATTGCCAGCTCCTCCAACATTTCCAATTTTTTCTTGTGTATTTTCTCAGCATTCTAAAATATTTTCTAAATTGACCATAAAACTATTACCTTGGAAACTGACCCCTTTTAAGCATCATGACACAGGTAGGTCCAGAAGTAAAGCCCAGTCAACTACAATTGTTTGTGCAGTCAGAAATAACAGATTTTATTTATCTATTAGTATGACAACTTTAGAATGAAGCAATATCATCATAGGAACACAGATAGCAGCTGTTATCTGTAGCCCTCTTTGTTCTCTTTTGTTCCTCTTAATTACATGTGCTTTGTTCCAAATTAGACTAGGTTTTCCTTGGAGCAAGAGTCTTATTTATCTAAGTACTTATGAAACACTTGGACATTCAGACTAGAATCTTTATGTGTGCATGTAAAACAAATGGCAGATTATAATGAAAACAAGACTTAACAGGTTCCTGACTTGTGAACTAAAATTTTTGGCCCATATTTTCAATTTAAGATTAATGAATGCTGTAAGGGATTATATGAGCTTCGTAATTTTGTTTTTTTAAGTACTGAATCTTATTATTTCACTCATGGTAGACTTTTGCTTCCTGTAAACTGAATTATTAGTCTTTCAATGTAAAGAGCCTATTTTCAGAAAAAGCTACATCAGGATGTGTACATACAAGCCTTACCAACTAAGAAAAGGTACGATAAACGGTGCTTACATTTTAGGGGCACAAAGTAGCTCTTGCAAATTTAACCCTTCTACTTGAGTAGTTACTATGGCTACTTCAGGACTGAGTTTTAAGCACAAGTCCAACCTTATGCTTGAGCTCACACTCATCCCATACAAGTTTTGGACATAAGCCCAGACTGTGGTGAGAAACAAATCCTGTTTCCATGGCACCCTTTAGCACAGGTCCAAGCATGCGTTTGTCTACAGTGACGAACAGTGGCATGGGAACAGTAGTACTTTTTCTCAGTCCATGTCTCCTGTGCCATCTCCAATCATCCTGTGATGATTGAGGTAGTAGAAACAAGCCCAGAAACAGTGCGTGATTGATGTAGAGGAAACAAGCTTGCCTTGTCTTCTTCCTAGAAGGATGTGCCATCAGATCCTTCTAAAGCAGCACTCCACAATATATATGCCACCAAGATCTAGACACCTGTGGGTGTAGGTCCCAGAGCAAGCCATACTTCCTCCATTCAACCTTCCCTTTGCTACTAAATACATGCAGGACAGTTTTGGCACACTTAAAAATACATACATATACATGTGTAATTTTCATTCTAGAGAGAAAAACCCACCCACCATTAATGACATGTGGCCTTATAGGAATCAGTTTGTTCATAACTAGAAGGCAGAAACAGGTACAGTGTGAAAATAAATATCTTGTTTCCCTATTTCACAGCTAAGATGAAAAGGTAAATTTCACTGTTATTTTCAAAATACTGGATTTCAAAAAAACCAAACAAACACGAAACCCCCCAAGTTCAGCAGTCATGAAAAGTGTTTCCCCTGCCCCCACGTCCTCCTGTCTCTGCCAAGCTTGGGGTTTGATTCATATGAGAGAAATCCAAAACAACAAAAAAAATAACATCTTACCTGAAATACTTCTTTGAATGGCACCCTGTAAAGCTACAGGGAGAAATTAATCTCTTCAGCTACTTCAGTTAACAAAAAATAAAAAAAATCTCTTCAGTATTTCAGGAAAATACTTTCTCAATACTAATTCTTCTGTACCTTGGTGGTAGAGTGGTTTTTCAGTGACTATTTTCATCCCAATGAACTCATAATACATGGCATATACATATCTAAATATTTAGCTCCTACTATGATCATGTCTACACAGATGTTTTTAAAATAAAACTTTCAGCATTATTAAACTGAAGTGTTAGTTTCCAGGACACAATCACCAAATATTCATCCTGTAATAAGAGTCCCTGTGAAAGTTGTGAATAAATTAGAGTTAAGCTGTGCCAGTTTGCTACATCACCTATTTCTCCCCAATAGCTAGCTGAAGAAATTTGGAAGAACTCGTTTGACAACACCGACACAAAGCAGGAGTAAGAGCACCAGCATAAGTTGCACTAACAACAATTAATTTACTATCCAAATCCAATAGTTCCTACAAAGTGCTTCAACCCAGCTTCTATTAGCACAATAAAAAAAAAAAAGGCATCCTTTTGCTCTACTGTAACAGTCAAATTCAACCATTTATCAGAACAGACTGCTAAACTGACAAAAAGAAACCCTCACCTTTATTCACCTTCATGATGTTAAGATATTTAAAGCTGCTGTCTATCTGCCCCCATAAGGCTCTCCGCACTTGCCCAGCCAGATCCACAGCTGGTGAAAATCAATCCAGCTGCACTGAGGCAACCGAGGCCGCATTGATCTGCGCCAAGTGAGGACCATTATGGGCAGTGGAGCCACTGACATACTCTGGTGAGAGGCCACCTCGGCCATCACGCTGTGGCCTCAAGCAAGAAACAAGCACAAGCACACTCTTAGTCCTGTCTTTGACTCAAAAGATTTCAGTTACTGAAGGTCAATCAGGTAACTTCAGACAAAGCAAAAGCATTGCTTTTAAGTCCTCTGAAAAATATTGTTGATACTTTGTACCTTCTCAAAGTTGAGTTTTACTTCATTCTTAATACCTTTCTAAAGACTGACATAATAATGGTACGTAAGGTGAAGAAGCATAAGACATTGCGAACACACACACACAAATCATTAACAAGCAAAATTCCTGAGTAAACTTCCATCTACAAATACATTGAGGTTTTAAGTAATATTGAATATTACTTAACACATTTTTAAATATCTCAACACAAACTATACATGCAGTCTAAAAATCTTAAAAACAACAACCACCAAACTGAATGTTTTCCATAGAGAAGAGGCTTGCCGCTGCACGACAGTCAATTTAAATGTCTGTCTGTATTTTTTTTTTTCTTTCTTTCATTAAGTGGTAATTCAGCTCTTCATCTTTTCCGATTTTCTTTACTCACTTTCAGGCAATTACTGTTGGGGGCTCTGATGTTAATGAGTTATACACAGCATATTTAGAAATGAAATACGCTTTTAGAGTATGAAGTTAAGTTAATGGAAGCATCAACCTGAATAGATGCAAAAGCCAGACATCTTTGATATCAGTGCTTGATTGATTTTATAAGTCAGGTGTTCACATGAATAAGTAACCCTTACTTAGCTCAAGGAGCATTTTGACAAGAAATTTGCACTGATGAGATATAAAGGCAGCCTTTTGATAAGGCTTTGCTTTGCATTGTCCCGCATATTTTTGATCTTGTTTGGTTTCACTCTTCAGTGATCTAAATCCTTATCATCATGGTAGATCTATGTATTACTATAAAAGCTTTTGTACAGCTACTTATAAAATCTTTACAGATTAAGAAACACATGAAACTATTGATGTGAAAGACATGACACTACTTCTGAAAATATTATCCCTTATATATAAGGGGTTCTTTATTGTTTTCTCTTAATTGTTACAATTAAACACAGCTAATAAGCATCAGCCAAGTATTTTCCAGTGAGTTCAGCAGTTTGCATTTAAAGTCATCTAATTTCTAAAGAATGGTCAGAAAAGTATTTATTTAAATTGACAGCAGATATTATTGAAATATCATTTTCTAATAAGATACAAGGGTTATTTTAAGTAACATTATAATTAAAAGCCTAAAAACCTTGATCTGTTTTAGTAAACACATAAGCTGTCAGACTTTTAACCACATCAAAATTGTTAGCCAGATTTTGCTATTTACCCCCTTGTTTTGGAGCTTCATTTTCTCCTTCAATTAAGCTAAATCCCTAATCTGAAATTAAATTAGTATATTAGACTAAAGACTTAAAATCAGCTGAAAATTGTTACTCTGTTTCCAATGAATATCTATCCATTTATCACATGGAAGAGACATGAATGTGCTTGGGCTGTACAGCCACAGACTGGATGTGAACAGGGAAGAGAGCCAAAATTGCATTTTATTATAAAACTTTTGTTCCTACTGTGAACAGGAGGGATTCTAGTTTTCACTGAAAATGCCTAGCAAGTTCTTCTTCCTCCCCCATCCACCAAGATCCTTTTGAGGAAGCAATATTATCCAAAAAAAACCCCTCACATGATTGTGCCTATGTTCCAGAATTATTAGCCAAGATTAAAAAGTTTGTAGGAGAAAATAAACAGATGAAATAATATATTTGTTAACCACAAGGGTATATAAAAAACAGAATAACTTACCCATGGAGGTCATGGACTGTCTACTCCTTGAGGTCTTTAATCCAAAATTATCTTTAAAAAGAAACCACCACAACAAACAAATAAAAAACAAAATGAAATTGTAAAAAACCAGGGAATAAAACAGTCATCTAGGCCATTAGTAACTTAAACATAAAGCCCCATTAATTTGGTTTATATCCTTTTACAGAAACACTTTAACCTGTTGAATGCTCCACTGTCTCTCCAGGCAATCAGTGGCACTGTTTCTCTGTTAGAAAAGAATCACCTGATGAAATGCTGAGGTCTGTGCTAATGTGCAGGTGGCTCACATTAATAGAAGAATCCCTCTGGTTTGCAAATCTGTTAATCTGTCACAATGTGTGTTATCAAGACAATCTTCTGTGCAGCCATCAGGTGTCACTCTATGTAATCAAACACTAGTAATGAAAATTAAAACCGTCTGTCTCCCAGCTTAAAATTGTTATTAAAAAAAAAAAAAAAGACAAAACAAACAAACAAAAAACAACCCAACAAACAAAAACAACTTTTAAGGAATTTCCTTGAGCCAAATAACAGCTCTTGTGAAGTGAAAATGAAGGTTTTTATATATTACGAAGAATGCTTGAATTCTGTCTGACTTCTGGCAATGGTGGGTTACACAGCCAAGACTACTTCATTGCCAGAGGCAGGGAAGGGAGGCTGACTTTCTAGATTATGGCTTTGCCTTTGAGCATATTTATTTTATTTTAGCTTATGTGATATAGTAAATCAGGTTTCAGAGTACTTCAAAGTAGAGTAGAAACCCCACAGCCACAACATAAAGTCCTAAACTAGAATATGCTTTTTCTGATTATTCATGTTTGTTCAAAAAACTGGAAGTCTGCCAAGCAGACTTCATCCCTAGACTAGGTATTACCAATCTACAGTGCTCCAGTGTTATGCTAAATGTGATTTTATCTGTTCCCTCACAATCAATATTAGCATTGATTTATGTGCTCTCTTTGTAATTTAATCTTAACTTTGTTTAAGTGTATACTGTGAAGTAATCCTGCACTTCACGGACCCAAATACGTCAGCATGAAACTACATCTGTTAAAGCATGTATAGAAACTGGGTAAGGCAAAGTGAAAACCAATATTTGATCTAATGCAATGGCAGATCATCTAACATTTTGCAAATAAACACCTAGGATTTCAGCTCTGTCTGCAGCTGTATCATAAAGAGCAGAAAATGGCTTTAAGGGCTCATGCCATTTCAATCCATCCAAACTCCATCTCACGAAACAAAGAGAGAGTCATCTGCAAGATGCAAGTTGAAAATATTTTGACTATTACTTTGATAATAATACTAACTAGTTCATTTAATTATAACGCTCAAATCCAAGGTGTTTCTTTTTCTGTTTATGTATCAACCAATAAACCCTACCCCAAAGTTTCAGATAATCAGCGTTCATGCAGTTGTCCTGGTGTGGAAACCAGCATGCCCAGCAGCCTAGCTGTTATGCTTTTGTAACTGTTCAGGACAAAAAAGCATGGTTAGGGGCAGCCACCATCAAGTCTCTACTTGGTAACAGCCCCATGACATCTCTGTTCTTCTAGTGCAACTTCAGATGATTAATAATCTGGAAGACTTTTCCTGGCAGAAAAGAAATCTCCATAAAGGGGCAAATTTTCAGAGTCCAGGCACAGGAAAGTCTGAATTCATATATATCCTCTGATGCAGAAAAGTCTATGCAATATATGTTCTGCAATCCCAACATGGGAGAACAAAAGGGTAGCTGAGCATTACAAAGAGAAATTGCTTCTCCATCTGCACTGCCTAGCAGCAGCACCTGACGTAGTCTCCAGAGCAGCAACATTGCCACAATTCACCGCTACAAACCAGGGTGAGATGCTGGCACATCTGAGTCTAGCAGAGCTCTGACTTTAGCAAGGCCAGAATTCAACCCAGGTTCTTGTTGCCTCAAGAGACATGAAAGTGCGCTCGCAGATATGGAGTACAGGCATTTATACTACCACAAGCTGTAGCTTGTATTTTTATTTTGAAGGCAGAGTCTTATGGAAACCTATTGGATGCTCATGCATTATTAATTTTCTTCAGCTATAAAAATATAAAATGGAATGTACAATAACATGTTGTTTATTGCTTATGCCTGTGTGATGCTCAGAAACTCGGATCTCCTGCCAGACACTTACAAGCAGAACTGTTCCACTTCATGCTGATGACACTGCTCCATCAAACAGCACTAATCAAATTGCCCAGGGCCTTCCAAACAAACTGTTAAACTGCATCATCAAAAAATAGTCAAATGGTACTGCCCATCTTAGTCTTATACTGACAGCGTGAATTGGAAAGTCTCCAAATATATTATAAAAATATAATAGGTTCTGCAGATTTGCTTCTGAAATTCCAGCCATGTTACATCACTGTCCTTAAATGAATGGCAGCTGATAGCTATCACAATATTTAGAGGTTTATAAAGAAAAATGTTCCACTTTAAAGGTAGCAATGTGTTAGCATCACATTTTAACATGCTTAATGACAAAGATTCCTGCTTATCTAGAAAAGTTGCTAATACCGGTCTGCTGGTTACTCTAAACATTTCATAGTAATTAAAAAATTTACTTCATTCCAAAGAACAAATGGATTCTGGTTTTCTCAGTTCTGTTCCACAGAAATATTAGGGTTTGTGCTAACAGAAGATCATCTTTGTACTGCTAAGTTTTGGGGTTGTTTAGTTTTCTTTCAAGCAAGCATTTCAGTTGATACCACTGATGTAGAGGAGTAAAGCTGCTCTTATGCACCTTTTTCTTTCATTGATGAAAAAAGGCAGGCTTCTTTTTTTAGTTAATTGATCATCTCCCTCTTGGTATTTGTCAGTCTTACCTGTGTCTTCTGCTTTGCCTCACAGCTTTAGCAGTGTTTTCAAGAAGAAGATGAAGAAGGAGCAGCTGGTAGGATGATGTTGTCAGATGCAGGCAGCTTTCAGACGAGAGAAAGGCTCCGGCACACAAGCTGTACTCCAGAGACTGGGAAGTGTTCAAACACAGGGGAGATATCATACATGTCATCTTCTCAAGGATCACTGATCACCTCGAATAACAGGAGAAGATTAAGAACCTTTCTGCAATACAGATTTCCCGTTTGGAGCGAGTGGCAAGGTTTTGTGAGGATAGTATTCTTATTTCATGCAGTGTGAGTATCCAGTTTGTAGCAGATACTCTGAATTATACTGTTAGCCAAGTCTGTATTGGCAAATAGTGTTGAACATTAGGAACAGATCTGTGGAACGAAACAGTTGATGCTAAACATCTGATATCAACACTACATGAGTTTCAGAGGGGGTTGCTTTGGTCTGTCCTGTTCTGAACACCTGCTTAGACTGCATGAGGCGCACATCATGGAGCATAGCTTCCACTTTAGCTCCATGTGAAAGGATATACCACTCCAAAATGCAAACAAAAGCATGGTAAGAGAGGATTATTGGGTGATTCACTGCAAAAACATGCTCCAGATCTGAACAAAAATGCTAGTGTAGTTGTACCCTTTGAAAGACTCTTCATGTTTTTGCCCCCCAAACTCCATAAGCACTCAAAAGCCAAACTGATAACTACC
Organism: Aramus guarauna; assembly: GCA_013400195.1. Taxonomy (NCBI): domain Eukaryota; kingdom Metazoa; phylum Chordata; class Aves; order Gruiformes; family Aramidae; genus Aramus; species Aramus guarauna. Next base: position 252,352 of record VXBL01002645.1, on the reverse strand, counting down.
AAAACCGAAACAAATGTATTCTATTTTTCAGATAGACCAGCTGAAAGTTGTTGTCATACACATTGCCAGAGAGGACTTCTCAAGCCTGAACTTACTTGGGCCTATCTAACAGTTCAGAGATTTTTTTGAATGTGGTCAGTAAAACACATAAACATACCAATATTTTGATGGTAGAGGTGTTTTATATGCTGTAAGATAGTTGCAGGTACACCCATATGTTTCACCATTTTAACTCTTTTCTTAGGTGAAGTTGATAAATGCAACATAAGAAGCAGCAGCAGAGAGATCCAGCTAGACCCAGGCATGGTTGGGCAGGCGTCGTGAATACTTTTGCATGTAGCTTTGCCAATGCACCTTGATCCCTGTTTGCAAAATTTCGGTTCTTGTAGGGCTGGACATCTCTGAGCGGAAGCAGCCATCTAATCTACTGTGTTATCATGGTGTGGAGACATGAGGGGTGCTGAGAATTGTGTTCTGATAGCAGATAGATCATCTGTTTAAACACATGCAAATTAGTGTTTTTTATTTATTTTTATTTTTTTATTTAGGCATGCTGGTAATAGATGCAATTATAAAAAAGCCATGAGTAGCAAAATGATAGCCCGTCGATAGTTATTTGCCTTCTGAGTCATGAAATATTGCACCTGGGCTAAGCTCTGATTTGGAAACTCCTCTAACATACCTTTAGTACCTCAGACATTTTTAATGAAGCACACATGATAATTATCTTTGCTATGCTTACTGACAGTTCATGTTTGGGTTTTGTTTTGTTTTGTTTTAATAAACTATGCCTTTAGACAGCCTTTTATTTGAAAATAAGAACATCAAGCTCAGAATACTAAAAGGTTAAATAGAAAACTTGACTTTTCCTTCAGTACCAATATATCAACAGTTCAGTAGAATGACTAGGAATTGAGAAGAAAAAGATATTACTTATTTGCATTATAATTTAAAACACGGCTCATTTTGAATTGCCTCTGCAGGTCTCTCCCAGATTTGTTTTGAGTATATCTACAAATGTCACATGTTTTCTATGTACAGACTGGTATGAACAGACTCCCACAGAATGCAATGAGGTTCCACAAGTTTTAAGTGTCCAGGGGCTAGTATTAGTGTCTGCAAACATTCTTTCTCTATCTCTGTCTTAAGAGACAAAATATGAAAGCAAATAAGGAATACAATCTGTTTTCCCATCGTGGCAAAGATGATGATTTCCTGTTTGAAGGAAATCGGCCAAAAGCTTTAAAAAATGAAACTGTTTCCTCCTTCTCACTTGGTAGACATGAACAAAGGCTAAGTAGGAATGTCCCACAGTACTATTCCCACACACATACATTCTCTTACAGACTAGGTGCGAAAAATGTCACTGCATTTACACATTTCCCTGGACAGCCACAATTCAGCAATACTGTAGAATTACTCTATTGTCCCAAAGATAAATACATATGGTGCAATTTTACTTTCATAGTGCTTATTATTTTCCCTCGTTTCTCAGTCTTCCTTTAAGAGAAATCACAGCCATTCTCTTCAGCAGCTGTACCACTCACTATACAAGGTGATTTAGCTAATATTAAAAAGCCAAATAATCAGAAAAAAATGCACTCAGAAAATCCAAAATACTTTCAAATTTGCTATCTGTACGTGCTATTTAGTAAATACTTACATACAGCTATGTATGCATATCAGAAGAGATTTGTAAACAATTAGGAAGCAGAAGAAAAGTTGAATTTGCAAGGGATATCATTCTCAGCAAGTAATTTAACATTCAGTTTAATAGCATAAGTAACAACATGTAACAGGCATTATTTCAGAACAGTCAAACAAAAATAATCCAGAAAAGCCCCCTGTATTCATAGTGACAATTCTCTTATGACAACATCACAGGAAAAGGTTGTAATTAATGCAAAAATAAAGCGGACAATCTATTAACATAATCTGAATAAAATCCTTCCACAGTTAAATGCAGAGACTAAGTGCTAGTATAATACTTTATTAATTAACAAAGTATTTATCCACTGGGAAATGAGGATAAAAGACTGCTCACTTTGTCAGACTGCAGAAAAATGTGTTAGCTCTTCATAAGAAATGCATAAAACTCAAACAAAAGAATGATTATCTCTTTAAACCAATTACATTTAATCTCAGAAGAAAGAATGAATAAATCTGTTCCTTCATGTTACTGTGATACACCACCAAAACTATGGAGATCACAGAACTGTATAGATTTCAAGGCTACTATCAAGCTATTCTCTTGAACTGTTAAAAGTATTAGTATACCACATGGAATTTTAAGTTGCAGGACTTTGTTAAGAGGAGAAATACTTTTGTAAATGCATTACTTTAAATGGAGCTTTTTCTAGGCAAATGAAAGGCATGGCGCTTTCCAAGCAGTCTTCATTACATAGCATAGCCATCCCAGCCAGACTCCTCTACACAGTGTATCCTTACCCTAATTACATTCTCAGAATGGCTTACACTTGCCATGTGCTCTAGAAATCTTGCTTTTCCTACACTTAAACTTTGAAAATATTACATTTTTACGTAATCATATTTTAACTAATCGCAAATAATTTCTTATCTGTTATCTGTAAAGAAACCCTCAGGCTTTCCAAACTACAATGGAGTTAAAAACAAACACAAGTGGACAACCTACTCAAAAGGCCATAAGAGAAAATGTTTTACAGAAAACAAGGGAAATCAGAATAGTAAGGATAGAAGAGTATTGCTCAATGGAAGACTACAGTCATTAAAACCTGGTGAGCACATGGGCTAAGCTATTTGAAAATTACCAGTGAATGATTAATAAGTTTCTAACATTGCTTCATTTCCAATGCAACTGATTTTCAAAAATGAAATGTTTCAAGTCCCATAAGAGATCACTCAACTGGCAGATTTTCTGCTATTGATTCTGAACCTGATCATCAAGATTCTTCCTAGTGACTTTAAGAAGTCCCATATCAATTTCCATCCTCTAATCCAAGTGAGAACATTGGAGCCTTGCAAATAACGAATTCTCGGAAAAGCTGAAAGTCACTTCCTATACACCCTTGCTCAAGGTTCTGCATTGTCCCAGGAATAGGGAAAGGAAAAGATTGAAATGTATTCCTGTGCAGACAGCCACTGCATCATTTCAATCTTCATAAAGCCGTTAATTGATATTATGTTATCTTGCATTTACATACATCAAGTTATTTTAATAAGAAATGCATGACAATTACCACTCAATTATCCTTTGGAAAAGAAAAAAAACCACACTTTTTTTTGTAAAACTAATCCTAAAGTTTCCAGTCTTGTCTGAAAACTGCCAAATGTTTATTTGGAAAAGACATATTTTCTGTTAAGAGTTCTAGTTTTGACCCTTCACTCTTCCAGAACATTGTGTCTCAGCTAGACTGCATCTCCATTAATGTAATGAAACATCACAGATTGTATTGTAAAATGCACAATCTTCTTACAGCATAAATACTTCAGGGCATAACTTCATCATCAATTTATGAAGTTTGAAGTGCAAAAATAGTCTTGGCATGGAGATCATTCCATCCTGAATGTATACTGTGAGAAGCCTTATTCTCTCCTCCAAGGCAGTTCTTTTTACCTGCTGGGGCACTTTGAATATCACCTACTGCGACAAGATGTAAAGCATTCATATACAATAAGAGATTAATCATTTCTTTATTATTTATGAGTACGTATTGACTTCATATTATTATTATTTCCCCTTTATTGGATAAAATTCTAGAAATAAAAGGATGAAAATAAAAGGCATTCAGACTGGAAAGATAAAACTTTCATTACAATGAGTAAATGCTGATTTTTCCATTAATATTCCAGTAAAATAATCAAAACTTATTTTTACTAGGACTCATTGAAAAACTAACATATAATACAGTGAATAATACAAGTAACCTCAAGTTTCTCAAACTGAATGTATTCCCATCAAATTCAAGGTTGTCTGACTTTTTTCTCACTTATTCATAAAAATGAATATATTTGAAATTATCAATATAGTAGATAATTTGAATTTTTCTTCTTATTGTTCATCTTTTATTATTACTATTGTTCCATTTCACAGAATAAGAAATAAAATCTTTCCCAAAGTTGCAGAACGTCTCTTGCTCAGAACCAGAGCTAGAAGTCGAGAGGTCCTAACTGGTCACGTGTAAACCTTTCTGTAGCAGTATCAATAAATTACAAAAGAGATTCCTGGAAATTCAGATCCTTATGGAAGAGACGAGAAGGGATGACTTCCTTTGCCTGAAGCCTTAGTAGAGAATGAAAAGCTCTGCCTACCAATACCTGTTTTGTGTAGTGCAGTTACGGGTATGTACTACTATCCCTCTCCTAATGTCTTTGCATTTTCAGTATCCTTCTGATGTACTTTTGTTACATACTTAATGTTGTTACAGGTGCAAACCTGTAATTTCAATCTTGAATGCGGTTGCACATGTTCCTCAAAAACACTGAAGGCCAAAACTCTATGCTGCTAACACAGATTGTGGGTCAACAACATTTTTCTTGGCTTGCTAATGCTTTATTGTCTCTTAGTATACATTGAAATAATAATGGTAATTTATGCAGATATTTTGTATGCATAGCAAATAATGAGAAACACCTGCAGAAATTTTCCTCCTTCTCTGAGTTCAGCAACTAATTATATTTTTAAATAATGGCTACCATTGAACACAATTATCCAAATCACTTTAAGTAATGGAATCTTTTAAAGGTGTTTTTGAAAATTTTCACACAGTTTTTAAACAGTCTTTTTATATACCGGATAGGAGACAAAGAATGTGGTAAGCAGCTTAGTAACCCAAAAATGTTTTGGCAGCTATAAATCAGACTGTGATTTTTTTTCAGTCTTATGCAGCTAATACTTTGCTGATTTAAAAAAAAAAAAAAAAAAAAAGGCTAGGATTTCCCCAATACCTTCCCTTCCTGATTAACATTCATGGGTGCTATATATTAAAAATAAACTACAGGAAAAAGTAAAATACCAAGCCACTGCAGTTAAAGTGACTGACTCAGCAAATCTCGCCTTTCCAAAGGAGAGATTTGAAAGCAGAAGCAGGAGTGGAAAATAGCAATGTTATGAATAAGGAATGAGGGGCTAATTTAAGGAGAAGAGTAGACCAAAGGTCTCTGAAGACTAAAGTAACATCCATTCATCTGTGAGATAGTCATATCTTCATACCTTGCACATTCAACATTCTTTCCGACTCTCTAACTAAATGGGACAGAAGTGTTGTTTCTTGCTATACTGTCCATTGCAGGTAAATAAATGAAAAAGAGTAAAAGAAAATCACATGACAAATACTGTAAACAGTTCAGCTTCTGGATTCAAATCTCTGTAACTAGAGAAATGGGTCAGTTTTAATTCAGCACTTCTTTCCCCTGTTTTTATTTGCAAGTTTTCCAGAATAATATAACAAAGAACAAAACTGTTTTAAATACACCTGAAAACAAAACAACACCCTCAAAAAAAAAAAAAAAAAAAAAAAAAAGAAAAGAAAACAGGATTGCCTAAAATCTCTATAGCAATTTCTGCCCCATATTCAGATGTCTAACCAGAAGTTTCCTGTATTTCCCAGCACCTGGATAAGCATGTAACTGTAATTGCCTTATTATTCACACCGGACCCACCATCAGGCTTCACAGCAGTGAGTTGATACTGAGTTTTGCAATCCCAAACATGACTGATCAAGATTAACTCAAAGCCAGGATGCCCTGCTATGGAGAAATAGACGTAAGGGTAAAGGCAGAGGTGGTCTGTATAGGATGAGGAGAACCCTGTGTACTCAGAGCCGTAGATTTGCTGTTGCTATGGGGTAGAAGAGATTACTGCATTAAAATCCACCCTATAGACACCATCTCACAGGTCCTAATCTAATTCAAGGCGGTTTCAGAAAGCCAACTGTTTTCTAGGGTGCTGACATCAATGGTAGGGTCGTGCTACTGCTTCTCCTGAGGGTCTGTGCCCTAAGTCTACTTTGCAGGGGTAGCAGCCAGTCCCTGACTGTATACCTCACACTTTGCTGTTCTACTTTTCTGACTCTGGAGTGGATGGATTTATGTTTTGTGTTGTAAATACAGCTTACCCTTCAACAACATTGTAATGCACATGGCAAATCTCATAAAACACCCACATTTCTGGCATCTAACATGGAAAAGTCGAGGAAAGCACAGCAACATCCTAAAATTGAATCATATCAGGCAAGTTCTGAATTTTAAAACTCATTGGGGTCACTCCAGCCTGCTCACTTGGGCAAGATCATGCCAACATAAGGCATGGCGGCCCCAGGTTTGTGATTCGTCTTTTTTGTCTCCTGTTGCTAGTGGAAACAGACATGATGCTCCTGGAGATGGACAAAAATTACCATTACAGCCTCAAAGAAGCCTATTTATCTCTAGTATTACAGGTGCATAGTACAGTGAAATGGGACAATTAGAGTTAAAAAATAGGGAAATTAGGATTCAGTTATATGTATGATACTCCTGTGTGAAATGAGTTGTTATTCTAACTCATTTCCCTGAAGCTAGACATCCACATCATATAAATGTGGGAACTGATACTTATAGTTCACCTTCTGAAAAGAAGCCAAGAATTAACTTCTAATTTTCAGTTAATCAGAACAAGGATAAAGCAGTTTGGAGAAGCATCGACACACCTTCTCTCACGCTTTATAGACAAACAGCAGAAATTATTCGTCAAGCCTTTGAATCAGTATCTCGTACCTGCACACAGCTGCACGGTGTGACTTGCAGAATCATGGCTTTTGCATTATTATTTTCTTATTTTGTACATGCAATAAATTTTTAAAAACATTATATGAATTTGATAGTGACATTATATTAAAAAGATTGAAAACATTGGTGACTAATTTTAAAATTATATCCCCTACCTGAATTTTGAAATTTATATTAAAAATCACACCTTAATTTTTTGGTGCAAATTTTTTGGTGCAAATTTCTTACAATTTTGAATATTTTTTATCAAAATATTCCACAATATTCTAGAACGGAATCCCCCCTTGCAAACAGTGTAAATTCCTTTTGATAGCTGCATTGGATCGTTAGTAGTTTAAATCTTTTTTTGATAAATGTGGAGGAATTAATTTCTTGAATTTTACTCATTTTTCTAAGAAGTCTGATCATTGTGCTCCAGAAGGAAAGAATATTTAGCACAGAATCTTGTATCTAACAGCAGTCAGTAACAGAAACCCAGAAAACCTGTAAGTATAGTGCAAGCATGCAACAGTAGTTCACGGGATGCTCCTTCAACTTCCAGGAATCTTTGTTTTCTGTTTCTTAACCCCAAAACAGTTTTTTTAACATAGTAATCTGAATACTTCATTAGCATTTCCATACTCTTCCACCTGTAGAATCTTTACAAAACTTTTGAAGATGCTAAAATATACTAAAATAATTAGATAAATATTTTAGATTTCAAACCTAACTCTAAAAATTTCATTATGACTTTTGCAATTCTGAAATCAAAACTGACTTTTTTTGTTGATATATGTGCAAGAATGTCTTGTACCATGATAAATTTGGAATGTAAGGAACACCGTATCATAGTTGTCTTGATGTAAGGTCAAATACTGAAAATCATACACAAGAAAATGCCATTATTAGATTGTCCTCAGTCTTTTGTCTATACATTTGCTAGCTGGTCAACTTGATCTGTGCTTTCCAAAAGAGAGATAATGCAGAGCTTTTGAAATGCCTCTCTCCAAGAGTGCAGTTCCAACCTAGTCTTGATTTCCAAAACAAAGCCAGAGAATGTTAACTTTCAGAGCCCAAATAGATTTGAAGATGTCCAAAAGGAATATATTTAAGGCAAGCAGATACAGAAAATATAATGAGTTTGATAAAATATAATAAGTCTGATATGTTCACTTCTACTTCACATTGAGTCCTGTGTGGTACTGTACTGACTGGAGGGGGAGGAAGCAGCATGAGAACTAAATAACATCACTTTAAGGAAGATCAAAGTGGCTAAGTTTTTCCCAAAATATGGCAGCGGGCATTCAAGGGAGAAGGAAGGTGCTGTGGGAATAGAATGCAGAGAATAGGAATTACTTTCCACTTCCAAATGCCAAAAGGGGAGCCAGACTTTTCTATCTTGCAGGATCAAACACAATCTCAAGATGTCAAAAGCTGATGTTAAGTATAACTACAAAATACATGATCCATCATAATCTCATTTGACCAAATTACTTATGTTAATTTGTACTTTACTGAAATGAAATGCTAGGTTTTTCAGTTAGGATCAGGACTGAATAAAATATTTCAAATGTTATAATATTACTGTAAACTTCCTGATAAGTATCCATTCTCACAGTTTAAACACTTTAAAGGAAAAGAGAAAAGAAAAAGTGCATCTCCTTGCAAAGTGTTGCAGAAAAGACCTTGTATTCCCAGCTGCACTTGGAACAGATTTTGAGAACTGTGAGTTTTCTAGGGACCATTGCTTCTCTCCTCTGTCAGCAAATATCTCGTGGTTGGTACATGGAAGAAGTGAAATAGATATTTTAAAAAATGCTGTGACTCTCCAGATGCCTTTCACAAAGTGCGGTAGCCCACATCGTCCATGAGAGGGAACTATTGTTTAACAGTTGAAGATTCATACCCCCACTTTGGTTCATTCAGTGCAATTTCTCTCTGCTTATCTGAACCCTGCCAAATGGGATGTTCAGAAAGTAAAAGGACAATCTCGATCCTCATTAGAATGCTATTTTTGAAAGCTAAACTGTTTTAACTTTTAACAAGAAGGGTACTAAAGATGGTGCTACTAATGGGATTTGGTGTGCTGTGCAGATGGAACCAAGTGACAGGCGTCTGATACCAAACCAGAGGGATGATAGCAAGAGACATCACAGCAAGAACACATTTTCTGCATTCAGTGCTTTCTAAGGAAAAAGAAAACTTTTCCCAGGGATATATTAATTTTAAAATGTGTTACTGTAAAATAAAGAAAGAAATAAAAGGAATAGCTCGGTATTCATCAGATCAGATTCCGGCTTGACAAGTAAAGATAATGATCTGTAACTAGTATAATGTAAACATACATTGTGAAATGTTCTTTTTTTGACATTCTCCCAAACCATTGCAACTGGTAAAATCCAGACTAGTGTGGCAGAAGATACATAGAGTGGACTCTTGGAAATTACAGGGTCTCCTGCTGGATTCTGCCCAGCCCCTAAAGTGGCAGAACTACAAAACAAATTGGAAAAATATATGCTTCTCTAGGGCTTGGGGGGTTTTTTTTGAGCAAAGGAGAAGACAAATATGTTCATTCATCCTGACAGTCTCCTGATTTATTAGAGCATTGATGTCCATTCCTTTTGTACAATTTGGCAATTGATCAATAGAATTATCCTTCGTGCAGGCAGTCTCAGATTGACAGTGGCAGCAGGTACAAAATGCATAATACCAGATTAGGGTTTGGGATGAATTGACAGCGTAAAGGGACTTCAGTTTTACAGGCTAGATTGAAAAGCAGTAAGTAGGTTGATAATGTGGCTGAAATTCAGAGAAGCAAAGTCTTTTTGTGAAATTTGTACTGTTAAGTTTTTTCATTAAATAAGCTATACATACAAATGGAAGCATTTTTCTTTTTTCCTAACATTGATAGGAAAATTGGTGGGCACAAAAAAGGAAAGAAGGTTATAGACTCTGTTCTTTCCTGTCTGCCTAACTTTATATATGTGAGCAGTCCAACTGAATATATTGGGGCTGACTCGTTGCAGTATCTTGCCTCTAAAGTTAAGAAAAGCTTTGCAGGTTCAAGTTACAATTTTTGTGCATTTTGATTATGCAGCTATTTTGCTGGTATATAAAATGACTTTGAAATAAACACAATACCTCCAGAATTATTTAAATATATGTTGATTTAAAATTCCACACATTTCCTGGCCTTAATTTTGCCCTTTGTCTGAAACTAATAGTCATCAAAATTGCAGTTGCTTAACCGCTGTCTTTAAACAAGAAAACATTCCGCATTTGATTAACAGAGAAACCTCCTCATCAAGATTTTTTTCTTTTAATATTCTATTTTTTATTCCTTCATTAAAAAATGCAATGAAATAAGATATCTTATAAGTAAAAAAACTATCACCATTAAGCCCATTCTCAAATTAATTAAATAGCACTGTCCTCCAAACATTTTGTTCAAAAATGTAAAATCCCTCAACTTAAAATGCTGTGAATTAACATTTATTTTTTGTATTAAAAAGGCTCAGCTTCTCTCTATGCTTCAAAACTGACATATTGTGCAATAAACAGCAATCAGCCTAAAGATGCTATATTAAACAAACCAAGTTTTGTTTTGCTAAACTAAGCAAAATTAGTTGAATGCCCTAAGTAATAGTTGCTGGTATTTTTTTGTAAATTATTTCTCCACTTGTTTTTGTGTCTATGCATAAATTAAAAATCTGCTGAAATTTATTATTCATCTGAGATGTAATTAATATGCAAAATTATGCAAATTAAGATGCAATTAGGCTTCAATTCTCTAGTGGAATTTTCCATTATAATTTAATACAAAGTAATAGAGTAATTGGTGTCACGTGTAATTACGGTTACTCACGTGTACTTGCAGACGTGAAAATGGTGTGGTATATGTTAGTTATCCTATGCAAATGTACCGTACAGGCTCTTAACACTTGGGAACTAGGTAAACAAAGATTGTCTTAAAAAAGAAGTGAGCAATAGTGACCCTTCTTTCTTGCCATGTACTGTCATTTTCAAGAACATGAATAATTGTAATTAATTTTTACTGTGTGTATTCCTTAGAATTTATAAATAGGTAGCATGATGCAATGCTAGGCTTTCTGGTTTTAATATCTTCTTTAGGAAATTGTCTTTGGTAAAACAAAAAATGATTATCAAAACAGCAAAGATTTGGAAGATCAGTGATACACGCAACACCAATTTGTCAAGTTTCTAATACAAAATATATTTCCTATCTTAATGTGATATACAATGAGTTTCAATTGCTTTATAATTTGCTACTTCTTAGTATACAGTTTTGCACTACAACCTATAATGCAAAATCAGATTCATACGGTTTGGTTGGACCTAGAACTTACAAACAGTTGTGGACATAAGTGCATGTCCTGGGTGAGCAGATCACACTGAACTCAAGTTTTCTGAAGTGTTAACATCTGCAGGATCAGCCTTTGAGTTCATATGATCTGTCGATATAATTGGCTATCTGTGATACTGCCAAGTGATTCACAATGCTTTTTAAGTCATTTTCCCGACCTGAAGTTTAAGTCTTTCTTTGCACTTAGAGAATTTCAGATATAACAATAAAATGCTCAAATCAAAATTTCATCACTTGCCCAATAGCTACATATTCAGCTGTATCAACCCGACAGATTACCATGCACTTGGATTTACATAAATGATAAAGAAATAAGAATAGGAAAAAAACCCAAACCAAACAAAACAAAACTAGAACAATGCTTTCCAAATGTTATGGTAACAAAAGAAGAAAACTAAACAAATACAACATGAATTGGTTCTTAGCTCTGACTCCTAACTCATCATTGCCTCACAGCAGCACACACCTCTCATTTTGTAACACCCTAACAGCAACACACTTAAGCCAGTAGTGCATGTGCAAAAGAAAAGAATTATTCCTTTCTGGTGGTGGGGGTGCATGTTTCTGAGTGCTAAGGTTTTTTGTACAACCACGTTTTTGTTTTAATGGCATCATATTCTCAAAACCTCTCTCCCCGGCTCCCCCCCTCCAGGTTGGAACTTTTCTGTTGTTCATGTTATAACTTTAATGCAGATGGATCGATAGGAAGGTAGGTGGGGTGAAGAGAGGGAAATTGGAATGATTTAATATAATGAGTATAGAGCTTCAGCGTGCCAAACTGGTCTCCTTCTCTTTCTTTTCATTTGCTTCTACTGCCGCTGGCTAATTATTTAAAGGAAAAGGCATCTATGTGAGAAAATAAAATCTACCATTAGTCTCTTGTGCTGCACCCTTCCCTAGCCCCACCCATTCATCCATATGTAGCTTTTCCATTCACTCCCATAATACCACCAATTACTATGCAGTCAGGACTATTCATATTCATATTCACATCTCACTGTGGACATTTAAGCTACACTCTGAGCAACACTCATACCTTAAACTACACCTATTATACAGCTGTTGTACAATTACTGTAAATGAAGTATACAATATGGGGCTCAGCTTGTATAATAATTTGTAATCAGTGATAGGGGAAGAGGGTTTTGTGTACTTCTGCCCTGAGTATCTTTTGGTCTCCTTCTTTCCATCATTCTTCTCTCCCTTCCTCTCCTCGGGCTTGGTTCAATAAAGGCTTATTCTGAGAGACACAATAAAGAGATTCTCATCTTGGGTAAAATAACTTAGCCTTCCTGCAACTGCACCAGTTTACGCCAGCTGAGACAGTCAGCCTGTCTGTCTCGGCACATAGTACTGATCTCTTTTGTATCATTCTTTACTGAAATGGACTTACACTTGATTTACACCAGAGATCAGAACACAATATGTAACCTACGTATGATAAGATGATCAGAAGAAAGGTCAGAACAGAATCACTACAGGGAGCACTACTAACTAAATTAATGGCCTTTTGTTTGGCTGGTTTTAACTGTTTATCAGGTATTAGCTGCTCCCACAGGTAAAAGATTACAGACCTGATGGACCAATGCTCTGATCCAGTGGCATATCTCAGGCTGATAACAAAGGAGAGGAAACTTGGTAGAATATGATATATGGAGGTCAGCTATCTCATTGGTGGGCTAGAGTTTTCACAACCTTTTCTTTGCAATAGTTCCATACTTGAAATTTTGTTACTCGAGCTTAACATGGATTTATTTAACATCAACTGTGTTTCACAGAGAACATAAAAAAGAATTGTTATGGATGCTTTAACATAATTTATTCAGACTCTTTCCTGTGTCTGTTTACAAATATACTTTCATAAGAACAAGTTTGACAGTTGTGAAGTCTTGGATAGTTCTGGAAACATTCTTCAATAACATGGAAAATCATTTCAGTGTCAGCAGATATTTTAAAACCATGGAAACAATTTAAGACTTCCTATTTTATTGCCTTACATACAATGTAACCCTCAGATTCCATCCAATATTTTCACAAATACCATATTCTTTATGTGCGCTGCTTCTTCTATACGTACCATTACATTGTTGTGTCCTCCTGCTATGTTTTTTCTGACCTACTAGCCCTATGAATATGGGTAACTTACTCTTGTGACTGTCTTCACAAGACTGTGAATTGAGTATATGGGGACAAGTCAGATACATTCTCCTTAGTAACTGTTTGCAACAGTATAGGCTTAAGACAGGTAGTCTGTCTTAGAAGTGTTGTAAAAGTCCTGTCATCTAGCATGCTTTGTTATTAAATAGAATAGCAATGCTAACAAAATTTTAATAACATTTTAATAGACAATACTCTTCCAGTTAGAGCTGGTTTTCTTCCTTTCTCCCTTAAAACAGAAGGTCACAGTCAATATTTCTGGTGCCATCCCATTGGGTAACCATTAACTGAGTTCTTGTTACGGGTTATCAGCTGAATAATTGTTGCTTTCCATGCAACTGTTTCTCTCATAAGTGGATTTGCTGATAGAGAGGTACTGTAGGTCTTTCCTCTCTCCTGTGCGCCATCTTACAGGGAAGAAGCTGCATCACTGCAGCTTCATCACCATTTTGTTTACGTACAAATTTATCTCCCCTCCTTTCTCCTTCAAGACTCCTGCTGTTCTCTGTCATAGGAGGGAACAACTGTTTTCCATCAGAGACTAGCCAAAAGGTCTGTCTTTCCATTTGTTCCTGTCACTCAAGATATTTATCATATTTCCTTAGGAAGGTGGTTTCTACCGTAAGATGAATGACCACCGAGAGATTATTTGCTTGTTGTTGCTGTGGTACTTCTCTACTGATGCATTTGCACATAGTCACTGTCATTCCTACATTCATGCACTGATACAAACCAAAATCATAGAATTGTTTAGGTTGGTAAAGACCTTTAAGATTATTAAGTCTAACCATTAACGTAGCACTGCATAGTTCACCACTAAACCATGTCCCTAAGCACCACATCTACACATCTTTTAAATACACCCAGGGATGGTGACTCAAGGTTTACATGTTTCTTGCAAACTTGTGTGTTTCTGCAGTGAGGTGGGTTAGTTCAAACGGTTGTCAGCAAGACAGAGAACATATTGTCACTTATGGGAAACAAGTACACGTACCATTCAAGCTGTTAATGGTTCAGAGTTGTGTTTGCCATGTATATCAAAAAGTATAGTGTGAAAATGGAAAAAACCTCATTCTTAGATGACCTTGTAGAAGGCAGGTGTTCCAAATATGGTATGTACCACTGCATCTGCTGCAGTTCAGCTGTCTCAGATAATTAGAACTTTGAATGTGGGTAGACATTAAACTACTTTCTCTATGCCTGTAGTAGGATCTATCTAGACCGGGTTCAAGATTCAGTTATAGAGAAGCTTTGCTCATTCTCAGATTGAGAAAAGGCTTAAAATAAAGAAAATCACTGCTAGTTAAGATATCTCCTTCCACAAGTACCAAGATAAACATTTACATATGATTTGTATTAAGAGCTTTTGATGAGCTTCCAAAGACATACAGTTAATCAGTAAAATAAATGTTCTTAACGGGAGAGATGTTTTGGACCCAGAGTTCTCATGAAGTGATTTATCCTCTCCAAACTGATCTTCTGTCTCTCTGTGTAAGTGCAGGGAAGGAGTTGGTTTTAGCTGTTGAATCATGGAAAGAAATGTGGACTGCATCATGGCCCTTAGAAAAGTCATAGTCTCATGAGCAGTGGTCCTGATGAGCAGTGGTCTTGGTAGAACACCATTTTACCACACACTTCTCCCTCAGATCCTTCTGGTCCCTGGCTTAATGATCCCACACCATTTCTACCCTTCAGCTGCACACCCGATAGCAAGGGAATGTGATGAACTGATAAAGATTAAAAATAACCTGTGAAAAACAATTTGTTCAACCTGGCTGTTTTAGTCATACTGCTGCTAAAAAGAATGTCTCAGATTACATTTCTGCTTCCCCATGCTCTGCTCCTTTTTACCATGTCCTCTAAAGAAATCTAGATAGTAGACTTGATTCACAGTCATTTCCATGAAATCCAGAAGATGATCCAGATCACAATTGCCTTTTTCCTTCTTCCTCAACAGCACTACATCTTGCTGCTCTTGCCTTCTATTCACATTAACAAATGTCAGGTGTCAAAATGTATTATCTGCAATATTCCATTTTTACTTTAATGATTTCCTACTCTTATTTTCTGTCTAGCATCTTTTATCTATTTTGTTAGTGCCATATAATCCCTCACTGCCATATAATCCCTCACTTCATCTTTCCCAGCTTCTGCTATTCTTCTACAATAGAGTCATAATCTCTGCTTTCAAAGTCTATGCAGTTTTGTGTTATGGCTTCACTGATTTTATATTGCCTTATCTTTTAACTTGATCTTCCTGGTTTGGCCTCCTATGAACTGTCCACAGGACTAGAGTTATGTAGAACTCCAGTGCTGTAAGATATTAAGTTAAAATTTTCTGGAAGTTTCTGTGCATTTTTAGAATGGGAAATACAGAGAAAAAGAGAGAGACAAAGAGAGAAGAGACCTCAAATACCAACAGAACAGCCAGTGACCCATGTTTGCAATGTTGAAACAGGATGAGAGACTGAACTTCAAGTACAACTCCAATCAATATGTAATTACTGATATAGAGTGGAACAAATTTCAACAGGAAATACAATAAAAATCTGCCCTTTAGATCTACTGACTTGGTCAAGCTTCCCTAAAGACATAAGTTCAATATATGTCTAGTTTAAGCCCATAGGAGATTTAATGCTGATTGGGTGACTGCCTGCTCTGTTTTGTTATTTTCATTTGCAGAGGACTGTAGAGCCACACCTCTTCTAAGAAGAGAAATCCATCCTTACCAAAACTGCAACTTTCATTTCAAGTGAAGAAGGGAGATTTAAAAGCAAAAAGCCAACAAACATAAAAGCAAAACCAAAAAGCTCCAAAAAGCTTTCTCAGTTCATTGAGAAATTTCTAGTTCACTTTACGTAAGACCCCTCTTGCCTTCTCTACCCATAACTAAGTAGTATGTGCTGACTTGTATCAGCAATAGTGTGGCCAGCAGGAGTAGGGAAGTGCTCGTCCCCCTGTACTCGACACTGGCGAGGCCATACCTTGGGCACCGCATTCAGTTTTGGACCGCTCACTACAAGAAGGACACTGAGGGGCTGGAGCGCATCCAAAGAAGGGCAACGAAGCTGAAGAAGGGTCTAGAGCACAAGTCTTATGAGGAAAGGCTGAGGGAGCTGGGGTTGTTTGGTCTGGAGAAAAGGAGGATGAGAACAGACCTTATCGCTCTCTACAACTACCTGAAAGGAGGTTGTAGCCAGGTGGGTGTTGGTCTCTTCTCCCAAGTGACAAGCAATAGGACAAGAGGAAATGGCCTCAAGTTGTGCCAGGGGACGTTTAGATCAAATATTAGGAAAACTTTCTTCATCAAAAGTGTTGTCAAGCCTTGGACCAGGCTGCCCAGGGAAGTGGTTGAGTCACCATCTCCGGAGGTATTTACAAGATGTGTAGATGTGGTGCTTAGGGGCTTGGTTGGTGGCTTGGGGCTTGGTGGACTTGGCAGTGTTAGGTTAATGGTTGGACTTGAAGATCTTAAAGGTCTTTTCCAACCTAAACAATTCTATGATTCTGATTCTATGACTCTATCTGAGGCCATTTTACTCATTTATTCTGCTGAAAATCTTTATTTTACCACATGCTCAAAACTATTTCCTCCTCCCCAACTGCTGATCACCACTACTACTCTAACAAAGATGCCATATAACAATTAATTTCTTTGCTTTGTATTATAGCTCATCAACTTGTTGGGAGCTAGGAAAAATGAAATAATGGGGGTCACTTCTGGAAAAATGAGTTTATTTTCATGCCAGCTGCAGAAAATGAGCAAGGCTGGCTCCATGCCAGTTAAAGGGATGCTGTAAGAGTTTTTCTTCTGATTGCCTGAAGCAAAAATGCCTATCTAAAGAGTTACACATGCACATACACACATGCATGTACAAGCATGCAGTTAAAAAAAAAAAAAGTGTAAAATAGGCTAGATTTTACATGTCTTGCTATCTTTTGCCCTCACTTTCTCTCCTTAATCTTTTTAACTTACAACAAAACCTCCTTTTCTCATGTATTTATCCTTTTGAAAATGGTTTACTAATTTAACATAAATATTGTTGCCTTACAAGCCAACAAGGTTTTTACAGCTATATGACCTGGAAACTAAATATTATTGAACTAGTTTAGAGTTTGCTTAGAGTTTTTAGCCTTTTAAATGCAAGTCTGATCATCTGCTTCATCTATTTGTGAAACATTAAATGATTGAAAGTTTGATATAAATGCAAAGAACCATATAGATATTTTCAAGCACTCAGCACCTATGTACTGATATTTTGACTGATGTGCCTTAAATCTCCAAGAAAGCTGAGCTCTATAGACTTAGCAGATTACTTAATGGCAGTATGTGTTAAAGTACCGCCATAAGTCAGTTTGGAAGTAACTGATAACTGGACTCGTCATTGAGGAGAGAGGATACAGCCTCTTTCTAGCATCAGTACATGCTTGAAAATAATTTCTTTACTGATACACAAATATCTGTGTAGCACTTAACTTGGACACTGCATATGGCAGTGCTCTGAACTTCCAGATTTCTGTCATGCATGAAATGCTTGTTTCTTGTTATAATTTCAGGAAATTTGAATCAAGGATTGAAATTATGAGAAAAGAAGGAAAACCTTTTTAATATTGAAATATGTGAGCCTTAATAACAAAGAAAAAAAATAGAGAGTGTAACTGATAAATAAATGAAACAAGGTGTAAAGAAGTATTAATGTTTTCATTATTTCATACTATTTCTATTCTGTTGCAACTGATTTCCATAGTAATATAGTTAGCTCAAAATCTGTCTTTGCATATAAGGTCTCCATAGAAAAAGCAAATGTGAAAATAGCAATATTTTCAACACTTCTTTTCTTTAATAAAACTAACATTTTCAAATCTGCTTTTATTAAAACACAATAAATACCATCAATTTTTGACATGAAATCTCATTACACACTGTAAATATTTATCACTTTGCAGAAAGAAGATTATACATTAGTTCTATTCATTCAATTCAAATCTCAGTAAGAATGAATTCATGTTTTATTTTTCTTCATCTATGTAAAAAGGCCCAGTTGCTGGAAGAAAATGAAAGAAATACTTTTTGTTGCTGCTAACAGATAGGCACAGAGAAATATCTCAGAGGTAAGTGCTCTGACACACTGTTCCTTGACCCTGCAATTACTCCCTGCAAATGCCATTTATGATTCTCACAAAGTCGCATTGATTTCAAAGGGAGTCAGTCCATGAAGACCTCTTTGGGAGAAGAGGATACTAACCTTTCCGTTTCTGGAATTTGGCTTCAAACATGGACTGAGGTTACAAGGGAAAAAAGAAAATCTGATTATTTTATTCTCCTTTTACCTTTGTAACAGAATCGCTATTATATTAACCAGCAGAGTTCAGAACACAGAAAAGCCTCTGTTCACAAAGCTCAAAATTGGAATAGCAGTGGTGTAGCACAGTAGGACAAGGAGAAGAGACATAAAAATTGTGGAAGCCTGTGTTATGCCTGTCTGTACTAACCAACACTAGGACTCTGTTATTCTTTTCATTAAATCTAACCTCAAGTATTTCAAATGAATATTTAAGCTTCAAATTTCTAGCTTGTGTAAGTGGCGTGTTTTCTGAGAAAACCACTCTTGCAGATCTGTTGCTCTTTTAGTTTATGGTTTTACACAGATAACATTATAGACCATATCCTGTTGCACAGTCTTTGAAAGATTCTGCAAGTATCATCATTTAGTTGCACATGTCCCATCAGTATCACTCAAAACCTTTGAAGAACGCTTTTGCTAACCTACATACATTTTAGAGAAGAGAAAGTGAGCTTCCTCCCCTTTTTTGGGGCACAGCCTTTGCAGAATAAAACAATTTCATTGCATGCAAAGAGCGTTTGACACATTGCTCAAGCAATCTGAAATTCTGCAAAAGCCATTCAACCACTCTGATAATAAACAAGCAAAGAAACAAAATCGAGCAGCTTTCAACCACAAGTAAATCAGATGCCAAGCATAAGTATGAATTGCAAGGCACAAGTATAAATTGGGAGAGGAGTGGCTGGAGACCTGCCCCGCGGAAAGGGATCTGGAGGTGCTGGTCGGCAGCAGGCTCAGTGTGAGTCAGCAGTGTGCCCTGGCAGACAAGAGGGCAAACCACATCCTGGGGGGCATCAAACAGCATAATGTGGTCAAAAGAGGGGGTTATCCTGCTGTATTCAGCATAGGTGCGGCCTCACCTGGAGTGCTGTATGAAGTTCTGGACCCCATAATTTAAAAAGGATGTCCTTGAAGGTGTCCAGAGGAGGGCAACAAAGCTGGTGAAGGAGCTGGAAGGAATGTCCTATGAGGGGTGGCTGAGGACACTGGCTTTGTCTAGTTTGGAGAGAAGAAGGCTGAGGTGGGACCTCATGGCTCTCTGCAGCTTCCTGAGGAGGGGAAGTGGAGAAGGAGATGCTGATGGGAATGATTTAATGCTGTGCCAGAGGAGGTTCAGATTCAGCATTAGGAAGCATCTCTTCACCGAGAGAGTGGTCAAACACTGGAAGACGCTTCCTAGAGAAGCGTTCAATGCCCCAAGCCTATCAGTTTTAGGGGCAATTTGACAATGCCTTTAATAACATGCTTTAACTTGATCAATCCTGAATTGGTCATGCAGTTGGACTAGATGATCGTTGTAGGTCCCTTCCATCTGAAATATTCTATTCTATTCTATTCTATTCTATTCTATTCTATTCTATTCTATTCTATTCTATTCTATTCTATTCTATTCTATTCTATTCTATTCTATTCTATTCTATTCTATTCTATTCTATTCTATTCTATTCTATTCTATTCTATTCTATTCTATTCTATTCTATTCTATTCTATTCTATTCTATTCTATTCTATTCTATTCTATTCTATTCTATTCTATTCTATTCTATTCTATTCTATTCTATTCTATTCTATTCTATTCTATTCTATTCTATTCTATTCTATTCTATTCTATTCTATTCTATTCTATTCTATTCTATTCTATTCTATTCTATTCTATTCTATTCTATTCTATTCTATTCTATTCTATTCTATTCTATTCTATTCTATTCTATTCTATTCTATTCTATTCTATTCTATTCTATTCTATTCTATTCTATTCTATTCTATTCTATTCTATTCTATTCTATTCTATTCTATTCTATTCTATTCTATTCTATTCTATTCTATTCTATTCTATTCTATTCTATTCTATTCTATTCTATTCTATTCTATTCTATTCTATTCTATTCTATTCTATTCTATTCTATTCTATTCTATTCTAATAATAAGACATCTATGATCAAAAGATGAATGTCAAAAAATAACATAGTTCTGAAACACAAAACACTATTAAGTAGAATTTATTTACTTGACAATCATGTGAGAATCAAAAAGAACTATGGATTAATTCAGTCAGAAAGATACCAAAATCTTTAGTTCATGACTTCATGAGGATTACAGAACTTCTCCAATGAAGTGAGGCAGTCTTTTCATAGGAATAGAGCAGAGTAAAGGACTTTTTTCAGTTGTAAACTTCAGTCCTCCGCCGGACTATTTAGTCTCATAAGTTTGTCAAGATCTGTCTCTGATTTGTTTAGGTCCTCTTTTTCTGTTGCCAGAAGTTGCTCTTTGAAAGACATACAAACATCAGAGATATTTCTGTTTTTTAAGAATAAGTTGCAATAAGAAAAGAAAGAGCAAAGGATAATTTAAAGCTTAATGGAGTGAGGACTGTGATACTCCCGAACTCCACTATTGGGCTAATGAGAAAGTGAAAAAATTTCATCATAATTTCACCTCCATTGTCCTTTATCCTAGCAGCATTAGTGTTAACTATACAAATCATGACTATACTTTCCTAGACCCAAAAAAGCTTAAAAGATTGGGGTTTGCCAAATCAGGAAAAAATGTTATAAGTTAATCATTAGCAATCTTAATTCATGGTTTCTCTACACCAAAATTTCCCTAAAGAATTTTCCTTTTGCAGTTCTAGTCAACCTAAATGTGCACAGTCATTTTATTTCTATGATTTCTGTTGTCATCAATAAGGCATTGAACACTACATACGAAATTCAGACTTTTGTAATTCACCTATCAAACTGTAACAACACTGAGAAAACATCTTTGAAAGATACTGAAAGTATCTAAATTCAAGATTTTTTTTATGTTCTGGTGGGTTTTCCAAAGCAGAAGACAATTTAGCTGAATAAATAGCCTATAGGTACTTGCTATGGGTTATTTAAAAGCCAGTACCCAGTGTTTCACTATATTTAATAACTATACTGAAGTTATGCAGGTAATGAAATCTGCCATTCTAATTTGAGTATTTCTTTGAAATGGTCATTTTTTTCATGGAATCATGACTTTCATTTCCAAGCAAGCCTTAGCAATGTAGAACTAAATAAAAGCTAATTAAAAATAATAATTAAAAAAACCCAAAAGAAACAAAACAAAACCAACCAACCAACAAAACAAAACAAAACAAACCCCCAGACAACCAGAAATGAGAATATTAGAAGCTTCCAATTTAAGTTTGTGTTTAAAAAAAATGACTGAATATGTATGTTTAGTTAGATGAGTTTGAATTTTATCTGAAAAGTCTGTCCATCCCTAGTTCTTACAGGCTTGGAGAAAACCCACCTTCATTATTCATATACCTAAACAACTATGTTAACAAGTACTTCTAATTGCCATATGGAACTAGAGCTCTGAGAGAGATATTTATATGAAACAGAAACTGTAGAAAAGGATATTCTCTTCTTTATTAATCTGATGCCAACATTTTGCTAATTAAACCACCACATGTCTCATGTCACTTCCTACGTAGGTCACTGGAAGAGGAGATACATTTGGGCAACCTTAAGGATGAATCCCAGGGGAGCATCCCACAAACGCATGGTATTTAAGCTTGCAAGTTTATTAAACAAATCACAGAATATATTCCAGTCTAAATCACAGACGTGGCATGACACAATTAGAAGATTTATTGATTCTTTGGGCTAGAGATCTCACAGCTTGCACTGGGGGCTCTACACCCACCAGAACCAACAGATTTGCTTCATCACAAGTAATCTTTCTAAACTAGTGCAGGGAAGTTTATAAAGTTGAAACTGCCTGACTTCAACTTTGCTTGTTTTCAACTTTGCTTCTATTTTAACCTAACGATAAACTGAACACATTTTGTATTAGTCCCATGTGTCACCACCCTGAATTATTGGCACCCAGCCTGCAATAGCAGAATCACTGTATGAAGCAAAGAAAAAAATCTGAATAAACAATATTTTCTTCAGACGAGCTACCATCTGCCTGTATTAGAAGTTCTTACCTCTTTATATAGTCCTTCTTTGCTTATTGAGCAACAGTAATCACAATAACAGTCAGTATCTGTCCACAAATACAAGGTTCCAAAAGAGGCTGGCTATGTCCTCTACATTGTATTTCCAATAAAAGATGGTTGATTATGACTGAACTGTATGTTTCCCTGAACTCAATTCACCTATGAAGTGGTTCTTTCCGATAATTTCTTGGAGTTGACTATTTTACAGCAAAGTATATGGACATTTCTTTTTGAAAATCTACTTTTTCTTTTCCTTTGTGGCATGTAAAGGTGCCAACATTTCTGTCAACAGAAAATTTATCTTTATTCAACATTCTATGTTCAAGGAAGTTCATTCTAAGTTCAATGAAGGGCCACAAGGATGATTAAGGGACTGGAGCACCTCACATATAAGGAAACGCTGAGAGAACTGGGACTGTTTAGACTAGAAGAGAGAAGGCTCAAGAAGGAAATTATTAACGTATATAAACACCTGAAGGGAAGGTGCAAACAGGACAAAGCCAGGCTCTTTTCAGTGGTGACCTGTGTTAAGAGGCAATGGGCACAGAAGGCTCCATCTAAACATAGGAAAACATTTTTTTTACTGTGAGGGCGACTGAACTGTGGAACAGATGGTCCAGAGAGGTTGTGGAGTCTCCATCCTGGAGACATTAATAAAACATCTAGACATGGTCCTGGGCAACCAGCTGTAGGTGGTGCTGCTTGAGCAGGTGGAGTTGGACCAGATGACCTCCAGAGGTGCCTTCCAACCTCAACCATTCTGTCAATCTGTGAATTTGTGATTGCATGCTACAATCTGTCTGTGCTGGACAAATTGGCTTCCTTAAGCTTCCTCTTTGGATCAAGAAATCCCTGCCAGTTCTTCACAGGCAAACATGTAACATTATCATCAATTTGTCAGCTGAACTATAAATGTTAAAGGCTTACACTAAATCTGTGGACTGGTGCAGACTTACCTGCCCCCTACCAGTGGTCCGTGAATCACTCCTTAGCTCTGAGAATAGTCCCTGTCATGGCTATAAGAAACCAATCTTGTCCATCTTGTTTTTCTGATATAAAGAATGAAAGTCATAATCATTTAGACTCCAGACTGATAAGCTAGGTGAAACAAGGTTATTTAAATGGTAAAACTTTGTGGCATAAAGCTGATACCTTTGTGATGGCAACTGACATCTCATACGGCTGGAGTGCTTGTGCTGATGTCTTATTCTCTTTTTATAGACTTGTGCATTGTGAAAAAAAGATCACAATGCAAAACAAATCCGAAGTGCCAAGGACAATAAGAAAAGAGCTGAGGAAAAAATCATCCTTACTTTTACTGTCTATTGCTGTTTAAAAGTGAGGCACCCTAGAATCAGGTGTAGCTCTAGGCAATTTGGAATGCCTGGCTACCTGATGCATTTACATCAGTTTTTGACCTCAGTCTCCACAGGACACTAATACAAGGAATAGCATCTTATTTTTAGTCATAAGAGACTCTTTTGACTTCATCAGGGATGAAGGGATGCTGCTCTGGATGGAGCAAGTACTTAAAGAGTGCTTAACTTTAAGCACACAAGTAATTCCATTGCTTTGATTGGTGTTCAAAATTAAGAACATGCTTGAGTGCTTTACCAAAAGAGATTTCAACATAGAATATCTGATGGGTCCCCAAAGTCACAGTAATGGAAATTCTGAAAGGGAGGGAAAGGATAGAAGATTTATTAGTCTTATCATACTTTAATTTGATATTTACTTTGTTTAAAATGTTCTCTGAAATAATTGTTGTCAGTGCTCTTTTGTTTTCTTTTTTTTAAAAAGAAATATAGCACATCTGCAGTAGAGCATATTTTGTTACTGCATCAAAACAAAATTCAGTACATGTGTTTGGAAGGCGGACCTTAATTTTTTTTTTTTTTTAATTAGTGGGTTTTTTTCATTACATTTCTTTTTTTGACAGTGCCAGTCTTCTCAAAATGTGAAGTGGCCATCTTCTCAAAATTCATTCGAGCCTTTCCCTTTCAAAGTGTTCAATCTACGCAACAAATATCTTGCTTTCTCCTGGGAAGCTTTTCCTTTTAAGATGTCAAATTACATGTGAAGGGCTAATTTCCATCTGGAGACCTTATCAGTGAGGATCTTCCTTCTTCACAACCTTGGGATGGAAATGTTTTCCTCTTGAATAACTTTTTTTTTTTTTTTTTTAAATCAGGGACAGCCTCCAGAGCTGTAAGGAACTGTCTGATCCAGGCTGTAAAAGCATTTGCACTCATCCTAGGTTCCACTTTAAAGCAAATCTGTAGAAGTGGTTTGTTCATATTCTCTGAATATTTGAGAATACCCTCAGGGTGTTTCTGAGTTTTCACAACACATTTTTATGTGGGAAAATTATCAACCATTTTTTTATGGTATATGGTATATATGGTTAAGCTACTTTTGTCACAAAACATTAGCTAAGCCATATGGCAGAAGTCATGTCATATTTCTTCTCCATCCTCAAATACTTAAGACAGCATGATGTATCAGCCCAAATCAGAAAGAAATTGTGGCTTATCAGAAATAGAAGCTGCATTTTAGTGTAATTCTTTAATCTGAACTTGTGTAAATAATGAAACATACTTTATTTTAGCCCCTATGTCTAGCTGATTACATTGTGTTACAAAAGTATTTTAAGAAGTTATTTCACTTATTGGATTGACAGCTAAGTTATATTGCCTTCTAAAAGTCACCTGTTCACTAAAATTTTAAAAATCAGCACCTCTTTCACTCCATTTGCAGTACAGCCTATTCAGCCTCACCATCTTCCTTCTCTCTGTATATTCCTGGAGAAATAACCCTCAACTTGGTTCCCTGCTCTACAATCAAACTAAGCCAAATGAATTCACAGTAAACTCTCTTTCTAGCTCTCCAGTAAAATTAATTTACTGTGTTCAGGAACAAACATAACCCATAACATCATTGAGAGTTTAAGTACTGGTCAGAATATTAGTTTCTACAATGCTTTCAAAGTACATCTAAAAATGCAGCTTGAAAATCATAGTTTTCAACAACTAAACTATCTTTGTACAATGTTATGCTGAGTGAGAGGGGGAAAACCCAAAGAATTTCTGTTCAGCTGGTTGATTTCACTCCCAGTATAATGTCCCAATATGATTTTTACTTTTGGTCCATATCTATATTTCCTATTTATGTTCTACAATGTATGTCTTTCAATTTCCAGCTATTACCTCTGGTATTTCAGATAAATATGTGACAGAAGAAATTGTAAGGTGACTTTTCTTAGCTTCTTTCAGTGCAGAATGCACATACTCATGCCAAAAAATGACAAAAAATATATACTTTTTTAAAAATTTGTTTTCATATTGGTATCATGAAGCCAGAAAGCTTTGAAATAATTTTATGACAGCCATGTTTTATGACATTATTTTATTTTGTTCTTATTTATGTCTTTACAAAATATCTTAAATGAGGAAATAAACAATCAAAGGATACTCTGTAACACAGTTTCCAGCTTTGAGCTTCTAAAACTAGCTAATCGAAAAATGACCTTATTTTTTAATAGAGGGGGCAATTGAAAATCATTGAACAGACCTACCCCCTAATGATTTTTTTCTCAGACATAATTATAATAATTAGCATTATAAAGTGCTAATTATCTTTGGACACGGAGGACTTACACACCAGAGACAGAGGTCCACATTAAGTAAAGAGGATTTTGCTTTATTCTGTCACCATTTTTTTTTTTCCTTTTGTAAAGAGGTAGAGGACACTTAGCCCATCAGGCCTCCTTTCTGAATGTTCACATTTTGTCATTGCTAGATGGTTGAGCCCAGTAAAGTAACAGATCTGTTCTTAAAAACAATGTGGATTGGTCCAGCAATCCGCATGTCTAGTCTGTAGATCCTAACTAAGCCAAGTTTATCTCCTCATTTTATTGGACCTCACATTGTCCAGAAGCATTGCAAAGACCTTGGATACATGTTTTAAAGGGTTACTTCAGTCCTACTCAGTCCTGAAGGGATTGGATTAATTTTGTTAGCAGGCAGTATCATTTTCTCATAATTTCTTCCTTATTGATACAGCAGAAGGAAGGTTTCAGTCCCCTCAGGAAATACCAGACTGATGTTTTTAAGAAGGACCGTATTGCCAACTGCATATGTTTGAAAATCAGGAATGAGAACATCATAAGCATGACATAAAAAATAAAAGATTGGGAGTTATTTTTCTTTACTTCCTGTACTGAACGTTACATCTGTCCCTGGCTAAATAATCCTTCTCCTATCCCTCGCACTGTAAATCATTGCCTAAAGCATGAACCATTTATCTCTTGCCAAAATTCTCACTCTCCTTTGCTCCAACAGGCTATAAATATTGTTTTATCTGGATTTTCTCCTGCATGTTGGCAGTTCTTCTGCAGCGAGCACCGCTATTTCATTCAGGTGTTAAGCCCAGTCCTTCATCTGTCTTCCCCAGACTTCTTTCCAGTGCCTGAAGAGAGGCTTTGAGACGTACTTTGGTCTCCCTCATTCTCCTTCAGAATATGAGCCTCACAGGTATCACACTAAAAGGTGATATACATATATGCGTATTTCCAGAGATATCTTGACATCTCTCTTCATCATCACAGATGTATTTAAAAGGTTATTGTTGCTATACATACATCTGAGCTGTCTTTACTGATGACTTTCTGCATGATGTATATATGGAATATCTTCTCTTTTAACATAAAGCAGGTTATGTGCTCCAAAGAAACTGGCAACTGCTCATAGTATGTGTGGTATAGATAGATTGTTTTTGATATTCAAGATAGTAAATAGAATGACTGTAAGAGTTTGCTCTTGAGAAATATGTTCTGTTTCTGCTAGAGAACACCTACTATCCGCCTCCCATAATATAATCTGTGCTACCAGCAAAGAGTCAACCTTCTCCTAGCTAGGATGTTATGAAACCACTCTCTAAACACTAGCTGAAACATGCTCTAACAGTATTCTTCAGGCAACTTTGGCTAAATGCCTTTCAGAAAAGACTACTTAACCTTCAGATTGTTATGTTCTTTCCCTGGGTCTGAACAAATTAACTCAAATTTTGTTTGAATGTTAAAAGTCATATCTGGACTCAGATGAGGACATCTTTCTCTCTGGGGCTCTGGCTTTTCTTCCATCTGTTTTGTTATTGCAAGTCATTGGTCAACAGTGATCACTTCTGAAGGCAAAGATGATAAGAAGTATAATTAGGAGTTCCTATGAAATTGGATCAAAAAATATTCCCATAGTTTTCCACAATAGGACTGGCAGAATAGTTTTGCATGCTGTCATATAGCTCTTCCAGTTGTATTGTCTTTGGAATTTATCATCCAACCAGTTGCACTGGTCATTCAAAATCACTGATACTGTTATAGCTTTTGATTGAATGACAATGTAAGTATTTTTGTTATATATATTTGTATCTTGAAATTTAAAATTCTGTTTTGTTAATAGCTAGATTTTCTCTAATACACAATCTTTCCCTGACTCTTCTGTGTGAGAAACAGCTTTGGAGAAAATAAATGGAACAGTGAATGGAGTATAGCCAAACAAAATTTGTTAAAAAGGTGTACAAAATCTCTGCTTAAAATGCATTGCAGTATGCTCAGATTCTCTTTAGCATATCCATCCACTTTTAAGTTCCTTATTCTGGATGTCTGCTGAGTTTGCAAAGGAACTTCATAGCATTTATTAGGAACTTTGAGTACTGATTGCATGTTGGATCAAGGCTCAGTATTGCCCCGTAGAACAGAAAAGGCATCTTCTAATAGCTAAAACTCCCTTTCTTCATATTTGTGTCGATTTTTTTTTTCCTAATGTCTTACTTTTTGTCTTGTTGAGAAGGTTTCTTCCTTTTAATAAAAATATATAAGTACAAACTTAGGGATAAGAGGGAATTAAAGTAATATGATATGAATAGAATACATCACACCAAGCATCTCAAACTGTATACACTCACAGGAGTAATGAAAATTAAATATAACGTCATCATCTACTTCCCATATGAACAATCAAGGGAGTCA
This sequence comes from Aramus guarauna, assembly GCA_013400195.1. NCBI lineage: Eukaryota > Metazoa > Chordata > Aves > Gruiformes > Aramidae > Aramus > Aramus guarauna. The sequence goes on along the minus strand of VXBL01002645.1, from coordinate 223,743 downwards.
AAATCTAGCTAAACCAGCAAGAGTAAATAGTTTAGCGATGAAAAATTGATATAAAAAGTTCACTGAAAATATAAATATCCTCTGGGCTGTCAAAAGCAATCGGTTCAACTCAATCTGGTAAATCTACTTTTAATGATAATGGCAACAACTTTTCCTTTTTATTACACTTTACATAAATTTATGAGCTTTATCACTTCAAACCAAATAGAATATATTTATCTCTGCATCATGGTTTAAAGTTACCATGTGTCTTGGAAATCTACCTAGAAATACAAGAATACAATGGTGGCTGTAACCCATTTCTCCTGGACTGGAATGACTTCTTATATCATATAACTGCTGCTAATTAAAAGGAAGGAAATGAACATATAAAGACCACAGCACTTTACATGGTATTTTCTTTTTCTTAAATAGCTAAAAATACTCATTCATCATAGTTTGTAATGATGGGAAAAATTGCAGTTTAGAACTGTGATTATTTTTATTATTATTATTATTGCTTTTTATACTAGATTATATATTTACAAATGACCCCTGCTGAATTGGCTGTGACTGTGTCAGTTCAATTCCATAAGTAGTCAGACTTTTGAGGCCTCTGTAGAAGATGCTGAAAGGTTATTTGTGGTTATTACCTTCCAAATATCTGATATTTTTTCCCCAGAAAACTACAGAAGTCAATGGTATGTATCCCAAAATTAGGAACCTATTAATTCATAACCATACATAATAATACTGGGAACACTACTAAAGAGACTTGGTTTTACTAAAATGCAAAGAAAAATGTTCGTAAATGTTATATAACAATAACAAGCCAATGCTATTTAATAACTAAGTGTAGTACTGAATTCAAGCCAGTTAATATAAATTTTGTAGTTATTTATCTTTTAACAGTGACATTTTGTCAGGCCTTGAATGAAAAGTTTATCTCTGTATGAGCTCTTGATTATCACACCAATATATTCTGGGAAGCACCAGCTACGTGTAAGGCTACAGATATTTCAGTACACCTTGCACCACATCCAGCCTGAAAATTTACCCTAATTTCCCTTTTGTATCATCTTTGACTTGCCAAACTGTACAGACTGACATTTCAAAAATGTTACTGTTTTGCTCTTCATGATGTTTCTACTCACAAAGCAAGGTTACTCTGGTTTACTTATCATCCAGAAGAATGAGAGCGTGCATTCCTATTACATTTCTGTCATTATTTCTGGAAATTACAGGTCTATCATACAGGCTTTATGTTTCATACAGTCCTAGTTTATGAGAACCAGTTTAATGTTTTTCTGCTCTGTCTTGTTTCCAACCATTAAGTGAAATCAAAATGTGCTTAATCAAAAACCTACCTTGCAGTACTGTGCAAAATCTGTTATCTCCATTAATTTCTCACAATTTCTTAATTTTACCAGCCAGTAGGTTTTCCTTTGCTTGTTCTACTTTTATCCAGAAATCTATTTTGTAATAAAAAACCCCTTCTATTCAGCTACATACTGTGCACCTTCTCTCTGAATAGACTTCTGACTTTCCTTTGTATCCAGAATATTTACAGTTAATTTCCGCTCTTGAGATGGGAACCTCTTTTTCTTGCTTGCCAATTTTAAAAATCTTTGCTCTGTTTATAGATCTCCAAAATTATTATTGCCCAAAGTCTTTCATATTTTTTGGTTTTAATTGCTATGACATGAGCTTTTTCAGCCTCAAAATTATTTAAATAAAAATCCCTACTCAGTGAAAAGCAAACCTCACAAATTCTCAGTTCTGACACAACTGGTAAGGACAGTTGCATTGCAAGAGTAGAAAAAAAGTGTGGCTGTGGTCACACCAGGTGTAATGAAGCTGGTAAATTTATGTTCCAGGTAGACATATGAGTGAGAATCCTCATTCAGGATGGAACGGGATGAAGATTTCCCCCTATTTTCATGCTCTGAAGCTTATCTAAATCTTGTACCTGAATGCAGTTTAACTCACAGTCAGTGTGTTTAGATTCATGCTCAGATTCAGTCACCTCAACAGTAGTCCAGGAGAACAAAAGCATTTATTATGTGACAAGAGGCTTTCTGTTGTAAGCAACTTAAGAGTTTAATGCCTCAAATTATTTACCAGTGATACTCATGACTTCATAGAAGGAAAAAAAAAATACAGTGTGGAAGAGCTTTCTAAAAACATAAAAACAAACATGATCAGGGTGCAGTGACTGGCTGGGAGAAAAAAGTGGAGTAAGAACCCTGACGTTAGAGGAGGTCAAAGTGTGCATTCAAAGATCTTAGCTTTAGGTAATAATTCTGCTTCCACATCCTGTAATGTTGAGACTGCAGGTGTGGGGGTTTTTTTAAGTTTCCATAAACAAATTTTGAACATTATAGTACAGATTAATTTTAAATTAAGAAAAAAGAAAAATAAAGACTCCAAGAGACTATAGCCTTCTCAGGCAGAAGTCTGATAATAAACAAATGGACACCTGTTGTCTGTGCAGAGTCCTTATATTTAGAAAATACAAAACACTCCACATAAAATTTGCCAGTTTCAGTATTATATATAACACAGAACACAGATTCAGAATCTGTAGGACTTTCAGTGCAGCAAATCAGTACTATGCCTTTCCCCATTTTCTTTAACTTCTCTATAGTGGGATTACGAAAATCGCTCTAAAAATACTGAGGATAGGGCCATTTTGATAATTCCTTTTTCAATATTTGTGGAAGACTTGAGGAGTAGGCAACTGGAAATTAACATTTCTATTTTTTCTGGAATTGGTATTATTTGTCCTCATTTATTTTCCTGGTGGACTGAAAATAAATTTTCTTATTATAAATCTCATATGTACAAGGACAGCCTGAGTAGTTATTTCAACACAGCATGGCAAAATGCCTCAAACGCCCATAGAATTTAAGGATTATATTTGCCAATTAAGGATCTAGGAAGCAAAATCCAAGTAGGAAGTACCAAATGGAATTATTTTTCATAGTATAGACACCATTATGCAATATGGTCAGCCTAGCATTGCTCACGGTTCTTTGTGAGAGAAGAAGGTTGTTTTACAGATAAAAATGTGTTACACTTAGCCAATAACTCGTGACAGAGAGGTAACATATGCTATCATAATACAGTGGGAGTTGCATGACACAAAGAAAAGATGAGCAACACCACCTTCTAGAGTTACAGCCCCTTATTGCCATTATAAAACACCTTTACTGGAAGGGAAAATGCAATATTTTGGTAGAGAGAGGAGATGAAGTACTAGGACAAGTGAAATTTTTCATGGAGAACATTCAAATTTACAACTGAGCAATGACTTTCTGTATGTATCCTGCTGTGCTCATGGTACATCAGAAACCAGCTGTCTGAGGGTAGCCCGCTTGATATACAAGGCAATGATGGAGTGACATTTTCAACCTCAAAACAGACTAAGGGTTTTAAATAAAAAAATACTTCAGTGCTCAACAAGAACTGAAATTCCTGTTCTCATCTCTCCCATGCCTCGGAAGAATTTTGTTTTATGAGCGTTTAGTGAGGGAGGATAATTTTACTGTCTGTCACATTTCATTTCAAATAACTGCTAAAATAGACTCGAGGGTCCAAACTCCCATCGACTTTAAAGGGAGGGGGATTAGGCCCAAGCTGTTATCCTCTTGTTTGCATAGCAAGAAGCTGAAAATTCATGCCTGGCAATGTTCTTTTGAAATAATGTATACTTTCACTTTTAAGCTTTTTGGTTATTATCTGACTCAAGACAACTGTACTCCTGCTCCCAACTCCACTAAAGCCCATGATAAAAATCAGTTTCATAATGTGAACCTGACGACAGCACATGAATTCATTGGTATTCAAGATCAGCCTCAGGGAACAGCACTGAAGTAGGCTGGATTTTTACTTTTAACTGGAGCACCTGAAAGAACACTAGCTGAAATATTTTCAACTCTGTCAATGGGTGGTGGGTTATTTTGGTCATTCCTACCTTTTTGTCCTATGTATAAGGCTCTGCACAACTTTAAATGAAGTTTCTGTTGACCAATTTTTTGTTATTCTTTTGCATTTAACCTCTGAGACAAGTTTAAATGACAGAACACAGATTGCCTGAGAGCGAGTGTGGTGAGACTGGTTTAAAAAAAAAAAAAAAAAGCATGCTGTTAAGAAGGTGGTTTTTTATATTTACTATGCACTTTCACACCATACTGCCTAGTGTCCAAGGCTAATTCTCCTCCTGAGTTCTGTAGCCCAATCAGGCTATGCAAGTCAAAGACAGACCTAGGGTCAACAGTTGCACAAGTATCAAAGAACACTTCTGAATACAGAGAGGTTTTTAAAAGTTTAAAACAACCAATGCAATGCCTATCTAAAATTTTTTTTTTTTTTTTCAAAAAACAAGATTCAAAGAGCACATTGAGCTGTGATGCAGAATTATTGTCACAAAAAACCCAGCGCTGAGCTTCTCAGCTCTGTACTTTAAGCTGTTCAGAGAAGCAGTATTAGCGAATCAATTTTGGCAGCAACAGCCTGCCCTCAATTTTGCTTAAAAAAAATTAAGGCATGCCATTACACCATCAGGAACCAGCGCATTCTCAAGTTCCATAAAAACCAGTGGATCACAAAACCTTTATTTCTGCTAAATCATAAAGACTTTTTTTTTTTTCATGAAGCTTTCTGAACTGAAAGAACCAGGAAAACAACAAGCTTTTTTGAAAAAACAACCCTTATTGACTAGTACAGAAACACCTGCCGCTTGACACATATAATTTAAAGCAACTTATGTGAGGATTTATGTAGGTCATTGCTGGTTATGTAGGTGTCTGTGGAAGATACTGGCCCTGATACAAAAAGATAAGCAAATCTCACAGTTTTATGCATACATTGGTCAGCCAACCCATAAAATGGCAAAAAAAAAAAAAAAAAAAAAAAAAAAAAAAAAAAAAAAAAAGTATAGGAGCAGAGTTAAAAGGGCCTGAGAAAACGTGCAAAACCCCAGGTGCTACATATTTAGGTTACCGTGCCATCTACTTAGGTTTCTATGATCTCTCTAAGTATGGGTAAGCTGTAGGTGTGCGTAGGCAGCAGTCTTCGTAAATCACGGGTATGACTCCAAGCCTCCTCACAGACTTGGTGTGAACTAGCATTCAGCACTCTGAGATACATAATCTCAGAAAGCAAGTACTGAATTCTCTACAAAACTCATGTTACCACATATGAACAGTAGGATAAATGCACGTTCTACCGCAGATGTGAGATAATACCCATAGCGTGCAGTCAATAGAGACAATATATATAGAAAGCAATGTGGGATGAGTGGTAGGGCGGAGATGCGTTAATTCAGTGTAACGTTCAAGACAAGGTGGTGTGCCATCTTCCCCTTTACCGCTAAACAAACTCAAATAACACTTTGTATTATCCTGCTATCTGTGACATGAAGCAAATGTTTGGTGAAGGTTCTTTTTTTAGAAGCTTCTCATACTACATATTAAACGTAGGTATCTTCTTCTCACAGAGACACGCTCTATCTTGCATTAATCAGAATTTGTGCATTGGTACTCACTTTCATCAGCTGACCTTGTGGTAGATTTCTTTTTGTCCAGCCATGATATTCTCACATTCAGAACTTATCATCTGCCTGCAGAATTGTGCTCTTGGTTCCCAGATAGTTCAGCTGGAAATCCAGATACTCATCAGAGGGCAAACAGCTTTAAGATTTATTCTTGGATAAACTGGCTAACATAGATTTTGCTTCTTTAATAAATATTGTTACTACTATTACATACTATGAGCCAAATACAGCAGATTTTATTTACTTTTTTGTTCTTATTCCTGGAAGATAATGGAGGAAGACAGTTAATACTTCTACTGCAGTTGAGAGTAGAGAGCTTTTTACTAAAAGTAGTTTGGGGACATAATAATGTTATATGCAGATATGCATTACAAATTACTTTATTTGTATTTTTATGTGTGATTTATGAAAGGACAGCCTTTTATTATATTGAATTTGATTTTGCTTCATTTAAAACATCTCTGTGTAATCTGTATGAAAACATTGACTATACTAAGTCCAAAAGTCCTTATCTCCTATTCCTTATTTAGAAACACTGTGTATGCCAGTCAACAGATTCAAAACAAATATAGTATCTTATAACAAGCTACAGATGAGGGGTCTTTTTTTTTCTTCTGAAGGGAAAGAGAAGCACTAGAAAGAAAAATTGATTCATGGTCCAAAAAATCCTATTTTTTTTTTTCTCCTCAACCCTTACAACAATGAAATAATGAACCTGAAGGCTTTTTTTAACAAGTGGGAAGGACAAAAATATAATAAATACAGTGGCTACAGACCTTTCTCATAGGACTCATCATAATGGCATAATGGTTATCAGCTGAAAATGTCAGATGGGATCTTTAAATGGCAATTGGTTCATGAACACAGATGTCAGCAAAGAACTAACAGATCAGTTCTTAAATGTTGCTAGACTGACCTTATTAATGGCCTTAAACTGCAGTGATTTCATAGTCAGCACTCCAATTTAGTGATACCTAATATAAAAATGGTCTGCAGAAATAAGATTGCAGTAGCTTAGACTAATATGAAGAAGTACTGAGCAAGAGCAAAAGCACAATGTTACTTCATGCATGAAGCATTCCAGTAAGTAAACTTAGATATCATGATGGGATTTATTGCTCTTTCAGGTTTAGCCTGGATAAGTAATGATATAGCGTCAGCTTACTGCATCATGTAACAGGAGGCTATCTATGCAGAAAACTTAGCCAAAAATGATATTAAAATGGACATCAGTACAGAGATGGTGAAACTCCTGCTGGATCAACCAGATCATGTGTATCTGCAGTATGCTGTCAACAATGTTAAGACTACATCATTCTCAGCATTGACTCTCATAGTCTGTACACAATTCCAGTTCTAAAGTTTGTTCATGTGGATCCAGCTAGAGATTGGCACCACGTACAGCAGGCACGTGATAGCCCAACACATTTTGTGAATAAATTTTCTGCTGGGGATAAATTTGAACTGTGAAAGCCAAGTCAGCTGCTCCAAGCTTAAGCTTTTCTTAAAACTGTTGCATTTAAGCATCCTTTGCAGATAATTTTCTTAATGTTTACAATATTTTACCATTAATTTTGTATTCACAATTTTCATGTTTTGATTAAAAGCTGGGAGAAATATGAAAGTGGAGTAGTTTTCCAAGTCAGGACTTTTTTCCTGCAATGTCTGAATATGAATTTACTCTGGCTAATACTGACAGCTAAATCAGAAAACAGATATGGATAGACACTGCTAAACGGAAAATACTTATGAGAGATTCTACTGTGATCCTGTCAAGTATATATTGTTCATATATTTATTAATAATGAAAACAAATAAGCAACATCCCAAACAGAAACACACAAAGATGTATATTTGTTGCCACTCTAAATTCTAATATCAGAGAAAGAATTTTTCTAGTATTTGAGTTTATTGCATGAGTTTGTGTTTTTAAGGCCAGATTAAAGATACAATAAAGAAGCAACATTTGAAACTTTCCCACTAGTTCCTGGTTTGGTCACATAATGTAAGACAGATTTCCAAGTCTTCATGCACATTGCAAAGATAGTTTTAATCAACATTGCTTCAGCTTCTAATATCCAAAAAAGATTACATACAATTGAGATTATATTGGTGTGTCCAAAAGCTCCTCTCTTTTACCTGACTACATCAAATGGCCTAATAAAAGGTTAGATCTCTCCCAATTGGCCTTGCTACTTTCATACAGTTTCTGTCATTTTGGGCTTCTCAAAAAATCAGTAAGCCTTAAATGAGGATTAGTATTAGATACAGAAAAAAATATTCCTGCTTTTAACAAAATCAACACTGTGAGGAATCCCAGCTATAATAAATCATATGCTTCTACAGTTATCTGCAATCCAAAATCCCCAAGGCATTTCAGAAGCAACATTGAAATAGTCCATAAGGAGTCCAACATCACAGAGAATTAGGGAGTAATCTCTCTCCCATTTTACAAATGATCAGTTGGCTCTTATCAGAAAAAAATACAAAATTATCTCAAAATATCCTGGCACATATTGATAATACAGTGCTAGGACCTACCAGTAAAGAAATTTTTGTACTGCTGTTATTGGAAGAATAGACAATGTAGTTGCCCAACAGAAAACACAAAGGGAAGTATTTGCCAGACCTGGCAGAGAACTCGTGGAGTCCCACCTCCAAAGGTAATGTTTTGGCATACAGACATCCTTTCCTCCACCAGAGATCTCGGGCCATGTTCCATGCTCATGCACACGTTCCTTGGTCTGTGTGAAACCAACGAGGTAGTTTTGGATGTGAACCCAGGCCTTCGTTCTCAACTAAAGCTCTCAGTTCATATAGAAAGGACTAAATACACTACCTCTTTCCTAAAGATTCAGGAAAATAGCTGTCTTTTTCTTTTGCTATCTAAGCAAGTGACAATTTATATGTATATTAAGAAGGAAAGAACTGTCTTATGTCAAAGGTGTAAGCAGCTTTCCTTAAATGTTTGTGGTGTCTCAAGACTTAGTAACATATTTCTGTGTTTTCTGCACAGTGGTAAGTCAAAGATAAAAGAGACTTTAAGCACTGTTTTGAAAATTCTTATGTGCCGATTAACTCTTCTATCACTTGGAGGAAACAAGAAAGAGAGCAAAGGGTGACATTGGACAAACCTGATCATCTTCAGTTCTTTATTCTTTGACATATTTTGCTAGAGTATAACAAAGTTTCCAATAGCAGATTTTATCATATTCACATGCATTTCAAAATATATAATATTAATGAAAATTAAGGGTGAACACAAAGAGCACAGAGCTCATCCATTTTTAAATCAAAATTTATTGACAGTCCTACTGAAATAGATAAGATGATCCTTTTTAACTAGGGCTAATTTGGTAGGAAAAAATTATAATGGAACAGTTAAACACCAGATGAAAGGGTCAGCTGCTTGCAAGATTAAATGCTAACTGACTTTTATTTTTCTCCTGGGTCTCCACAATGGAAATTCACAGCAATGCTTTAGAATTAGGTGCCTTTAAAACTCTGGGCCAAATTCATTTCACATGTAACTCCATTGACTTAATGAGGTTGTATCAGGAATAAATTTGGCCCAAAGGGTTTTTAATATGACCTGAAAAGCCAACTACAAATAATACAGTGCCACTTAGTGGCAAGGAAAAAAGTTTTCAGTATGTGAGATACAAAGACATTCAGGCACACAGATGATTTTTCTGGTGCTATTTGTATTTGAAATTTTGATACAATCTTATCTGATAGCTTCCAGTTACATTAAGCTCATTATTGCCACAATATTATATGCATCTTTTCATATAAAAATACAAAAATGTCTCCAAAGAGGGAATGAAAGTGAGCTCTTGTAATTAATGTAGCATTAAGAACACTCCCTTCACATTATATCTTCAAATTATAGCCATTTTCTAAAAAGGTTAGAATGCCTGTAAAAGGCATAAATATGTTACAGCTATTTGTATTTCTTATGCTTGAGTAATGTATGTGTCACCTTCCTGAAAAATCGTCCCTCAAAAAGGTCTACAGTATTTCTTTTGTTTAAGTACCTATAGAATTATAGTTATGGGGAGAGACACCTATACTTAATAGCATTTTAAATGGTGGTATGTAACTCATTATCCAGTGTAATAATATTCTATTTCCAGGAAAGAATGAGGTAAAGACAAGATGGTATTTCAATAGAAATAATAAAAAATAAGTCCAAAAGGATCCATGATAGATCATGTGGTCCATCAACCAGTTGCAAAGAGGATGATCTTTATATTTCTACAGGAAGAACCACTGCAAAGGACTGTACATTTTGGCAATTAATCTAAAGTCAAAGATGAAATGCATGGACTGCAACAAGGAAAATAAGAACCCTATATGTACAATGGGAGAAAAATTAGTCTCTGTCTTCAGAATACGACAAAGAGCCGAGTATGAATTTTTGTGACTAATACTTGGTTGTTTATAAGCACTTTTAAATCCACTAAGGCTCATTATCTCTGATTAGGTTAAACAATCCTCTGGCAATCATTTTAGATGCCATTCATGCTTTAATCCTCTCTTTTATACTACCACCAAAACTTGCTACAAGAGGACTTTAGTAATAATTCTGCAATTATATTGTTGATGAAATTTTTACTTTGAATGGGTACACAATTTGTTTATACATCTTTGAACATTTAAAGTGAAGAGACAAGTGACCATCAGATGTGTCAGCCTATCAGATGTGGATAAATAAATAAATACTGTCCTATAAAAAGAGTTTTGTAGAATTAAGATTACATCTAATAACTTTCATATTTGTATATATACAGTATTGCTAAATGCAAAGTATATTACAGAATGCACAGTACTGAATCACTTGACCTGTAGTAACAGCAACCAAGCAGTAATTAACCAGAATCTGTCTTTAAAACAAAAAAAAAATAATTCTTCTATGTCATCTACAGCAAAGCTTGTGTTTCTATTTACTTAATGAGTGAAAAAGTGTTTTAGAAATACTGGGCTAAAGTTAGTAATAATAAATTACAAACTATAATCTTACCTCAAATAATTTTTTTGTTTTCCTGACCTGATTTATCTACAAAGTATTTAGGGAATTCATTATAGTATTATAACACTATAATGTTACAGTAAATCAAAGGTGGTTCACTGGAAAAATATTACATAAGTCAGGAGGCAGCTACAGTAATATTTTACTTCAAACCAGGAATAGACTTTTGAAGCAGGTGTCCTGACTGCCCCCAACTTACCAAAAATCACAGAAGTATAGAATAATTAAGATTTGAAGGGTTCTTTGCAGGTGCTCTCATCCAGGACCCTGCTCAGAGCAGGTCCAGTTAGATCAGGTTGGTAATGGTTTTGTCCAGATAAGTTTTAAAAATCTCAAAAAATGCAGATCCCATAACCTTTGTAGGAAACCTGATCTGGTGACTAGCCACCTTTGTGGTCAGAAAAAGTCTTTATTTTTACTGAGTTGGAATTTCCAGCTTTCCAACTGCTATCTGTTGTCTTTTGTCCCTACACTGCGTGAAAGACATTGGTTCTGTCTTCTCTACAAACTCCCGGAAGCTAGTCAGACAGCAATAAGATTCCCACTGAGCCTTCTCAAGGCTGAACAAAACCGGTTTTTTTCAGCTTCTCCTTATACATCATGTGCTCCAGCTACCTCCATCACACTCACTCCAGCAAGTCAATATCTTTCTTGCACTGAAGAGACCAAAATGGACATAGTAATTCAGAAGTGATGTCAGAAGTGCTGAACAGAGAACAACAACTTGCCTTGACCTGTTGGCTACACTCTTGCTAATACAGCTCAGCCTTCTTTGCTGCCAAGGTGCACAGCTGACTTGTTCAACCTGTTGTTCACTAAGACCCCCAGACCTTTCTCTGCAAAGCTGCTTTCTAGCCAGTTGGCCACCAACCTACACTGCTTGGGGGGAGGGAAAGACACTTGCATTTGCCTTTGTAAAGCTTCATAAAGTTCCTGTCAGCCCGTTTCTCCAGCCTGTTAAAGTTCCTTTGAATGGCAGCCCTACCCTCCAGCATATCAACTACTCCCTCCAATTTTATACCATCCATAAACTTGCTGAGAGTGGACTCTGTCCCATTGTCCAGGTCATTTATAAAGACATTAAACAGTATTGGCCTCAGCATTGATCCTTAAGGGATACCATTATTTTGACGAATTGGACTTTCTCCCTCTGATCAACATTCTTCAGGCTGGTAAGTCTGGACAATTTTCTAGTCATATATTTGTTGACATATCCAGTCCTTATCTCATCAGTCTGGCTAAAAGGATACTGTGGGAGACCATACCAAAAACCTGGCAAAAATGAGAGCATACCCTACCCACCACTCTTCTCTTCACCACAAAGACAGTCATCTCATCATAGAAGGCAGTCATGTTGGTTAGGCATGATTTGTCCTTGGCAAATCCATGCTGACTTTTCCCAGTCACTGTCTTGACTTTGACATGCTTGGAAATGGCTTCCAGGAGGATTTGTTCTATAACCTTCCAGAGGACTGAAGCTTCCCTGGCTGGCCTGTAGATCCTTGGTTTCTCTTTCTTGTCCTCTTTTCAGATAGGTACAACATTTGTCTTTTTCCAGCCTATACTTTGTTTGTGTCATGAAATAGCCTGAGAAAGCATGATATGGATTATTTGGATGAATACAGACATTGTGCTTCAGGAGTGCACATAACGTACTCTAGCTGCTAATGGGTCTTCAGTTCACAGGACCACAGTAAAGCTACTTCGGATTAAAATCTCCAAATGCACAGGGTTGGATCTCCAGGCCCCAGCATCAGATATTCCCTAAGCAGCTTGTGACTTATTATTAATCTGCTTTACACAAATTTGATTTATCTTCTGTTTCAAAAAATTTTTAGTCAGGAAACTCTGAATGAAATGAATTGAATGAATTTTGTGATAAAAGAAATAAGCATAGCAACTTAAATGAATAATTTATTCTACACATTTAACATCTTATATGTAGGTGAGTGCAATTTTTAATAAAGTTTTAGCTGTGTGACTTAGAAACATACAACCTCAAGGAGATTGTCCATTGTGAGTACTCTCGCTTGTTGAAGGATGATCAAGTATATTCATTGTATCATACAAGTCACTGTAATTTCATTATAACTGTAGCATTTTTTTTTTAAATTGTTTTTGTCAATAGCATAATTTCTTCTTATTTCATCACTGAATTTTCAATTCAGGACAACAACGGCTATTTTTCCTCATAATCAGTCTTAATGAAATTTTTTGTTGTTGTTCTTTATTTATTTGGAACAAGCTTTTTGCTGTTTATCTCCTCTTCAATTTATTTTTATTGATAAATAAATGAAAAAGCAAGTAAATTTTCCAAATGTTGAGGCACTTGTGAATGGTTATGTTACACTATGTGTCTGAATCTGGGGGCAGGGGGCAAGAATTTTTCTGCATTTAATAATAAGTTCTTATTTTCAATTAATAGCCTGAGCTGTGTAAACTTTAATAGAAACATCTCAAATACTGTCTCAATAAACGCTTCTAAATTCTCTGTGTTCAGATACCATGTCTGCATCCAAAGTGAATGACCCATTTGTTGTCATAGCCTGTTTTCTTGCTTATAGGGTAATCATATATGATTGAGTAAATCTCCCTCGTCTACAATAATCTTGTAGAACTCAATTTTATTTAGTCCTATGCCAACTTGCCAAAAAGATTAGTTCTTCTTAATTTTATAGATATCTTCTGTTATCCTTAAAAAAGAATCATGACAATTTACTATGCATTCATTCAGAGCCAGGGGAGTTATACTAATTAATTTGCTGTTTCAGGACATAAAACATGAAATTCCAAATTCTTGAGGGTTTAGGCATTTTAGGTGTATCCTATGAACATTAGACGTTGGCAATTTTCCAGTGTCAACAGGTCTTCTGACCTAGCTTTATGTTGCAAGGCATAATGATTGACTTAAACTGATTTCAAATTATTTCAAATTATGCAATACATCCATATCGCCTTAAGACAGTAAGTGTATTTCAATTTAAATTTAAAAAATTGATGTTTTACATGAAACAACGCTATGAAAACAAAATAAATAATCTTTAAAAGTCTGCATTAGTCTGGCTACGGTTATGCACATCTGCGCCATTTGAAGCATGTTATCTCTCAGGGGAAGGTAAAATTTGAGACCTGTTGGCTGTGATAGGGAGAAAAGATTTTCTTCCATTAGTGTTAGGTATATGTGTGTTTAAAAACAGTCTTAATCCCAGCATATCCCAGTGTTTCTTTCAAATGAAAGGGAAAAAGGACTACATGAAAACTGTCCAAGGTGGTTTGAGAAGTACATATGCAGGATTAGTAGTTAAAATGTTTCCTTGGATCTTGAGTTCACATAACCCAGACCTTCAAACTTTAACTCCCCACTAAACTGAATCATTTCCAACCTTCAGTCATGTTCAACCTTACAGACTGTACAACTCTAAGCACTTAAGTTTTGTCCTCTACACGTCCCCAACACACTAGACAATTCTGAAACCTGTTGAAGAACAATATCCATTATTTAATTCTTTAATTGATATCTTTGAATGACACTGTTTCCAACTCAGAAAATATTATAATGCTTAAAAACACCTCAGAAACTTTTGACACCATAAGCTAATAAGCTGTTTTACAGCAGTACACTCAAAATGCAGACTAAAATTTGAAGTACAGTGTGTACCCACCGGAAATGCCTTCAAAACAGCCATCTCCGGGGGGGAAAAAAAAAGGCACACCAGTGATAGCGGGATGTCAGAAGATACTTAGAACTGGTTTAACTCAGCTGTAACTAAAGCCATTGATTATCATGTAAACGAAGCAGAGACAACACTAAGTATTGTCAAAGTCTTACGCCAGTGCCTAAATGTATCATTCCTCTTTCAAATCTTGAGGTAGTGAACACGTAGTACCGATAAACAGAGATGTTCTACCACACCTCAGTCAGGAAACCTGACTCATGCATACTCTTATATTTGAAGGGTCTCTTTGTCTGGAGACACTTGTAAATTGGATAGGAAAAAATGTAAGATTTGTAGCTCTCCTATCAGTAAACAGAACATGTAATTTTAGCAGCATGATTATAGAGAAGCTAAACAGGTGTCATGGTACCAGGCCAGGTCATCTGAAATATCTTTAAATACTAACCAAAGCAAAGCAGAGAGAAGATCAAGGCTTAGCTTTCAAGTTACAATTATAAACACAAAACAATTTCTTCTTAATTTTGTAGATACCAGGTCTGCATACAGCATTAGCCATTTTCCAGTACATTTCCATTAGTAATGTCTTTGCTGATTAGTTTTTTTCTAAATTAGCATGTTTATCCATTAGCATATCAATATTGCTGCCAACCATCCTCTTAATTTTTAGTTTTCTTGTTGCAACAAAAAAATTGCCAATAAAAGCAAGCTTTACTTGAAGCCTTAATTAAGTCTAGTACAATTCTTTTCTCTTTCTTTTTTTTAAGCTTTTTTAATAATACTGTGTAATATTTACTCAGATTATAGATTTGCTTTGCTCAATAACACCACTCACTTGAATAATCAAAAACTTCATATTTTGGTTTGGCACCAACACAAACTATAGTATTTTGCATAGTTTGGAGACGTTCTAATGAAAGCCTTCCTTAAAAATCAGAAAGTCAACATCATCACAGTCAAAATTGTTTTACATCATTTCTGAAGTTCATCGTAAGAGGCAGTAACAGATAAAGAGACCGTTACACATAAACACAGCAAGACCTATTCTGATCTCCTTTACACTGTCTTACAATGCTGCTCCCACATTAACCTACAAATATGTTTCTGATCAATGTCTTGCTTGTGAGAAGAGCAAAGCCCAGTTCTTCCAAAAGATTCTTTTTGTTCGTATTTCTCTCTTTTTGTATCATACATAATTCTTTTCAGTCACAGCAGAATAGCTAACACTATGTTTAACAGAAGTAGACAGAGAACTGGCTTGAACATACAGCAATGCCAGCTTCTACTGTCGACACTGTTATTCAGGACAGATACTCTTGTCTGACATAATTAAATCTTGACAGTAATTATTTCTGCTGATTCCTGGTAGACTGCTGTTAAAGATACGCTTATCCACTTTCAAACACACTATCTTATTAAACTAAATGCACAGCAGTAATTACAAAGCTGCACTTTTTAAATTTGGGGTTTTCTAAAAGTCTTTTAAAAATGAGAAGATAAAGCTTTCCCTAAAAGGATCCCCTGTGTTTCAAAACCCAGAGAGCTCAGACAGTGCCTGAAACTGCAACACCTGACAAGAGAAAAAGAGAGGAGGCATGTTTGTGTGTTCATAGTACAAGCTGTTGAGAAGTTTTTATTTTATAACTTGGGTCAATTTATATTAAAGTTATATGAAAATGTTAATTCTTACAGTTTGTTGTCATCTTCTTCAAATAGCAACATCCTCTGAGCCGTCTTGTTTAATATATTTCATGCAAGACAGGCATTTCCTATTTTATTTTGCTGTTTGACAGTGAGAGATGGGAAGACTTCGGATAATGGTTATACTGAATCATTAATATTTCTTTTTACCTCATAATGCTATCAAAACACAACAAAAAAATAAGTAAGGAATAAAGTTCAGAACATACATAGAAACCAAAAACATTCTGAGTTATTTCTGAGACTCCTAATTTGGATGAGAAAAATAAGATCAGATCTGCCTCAAATGTCTGAATATTATTATTAAAGATTACCTTTAAACTTCATATCTAAGAACATAAAATATTTTCACAATACAAGTACATTTACCATGAGCAAATGTTTAAACAAAAGAACTAGGAATTTTAATGAAGCACCCTCAGGAAAATGTTTAAACTTTGCCCTTAAGTTTACTTTGTTCACTAATAGGCTTCTATTTCTAGTACTGAGTAGGAAGGATAGGTTCAATGTGTTAATAAGAAAAAAGTAATAATATTTAATTAATTCTGGCTGAACACACATGGTTTAATATACTTGGCAATATCATTCTATCACATGATATGATAATTTAATGGAACTTTTTTATTTAAATTGCTGGCAAGTTTATGAAATTATAAAGCAAATAGGCCATGCACTTGGGTGTAATTGACTGTATAAATGTGTTTTATACTATACTGTTGGCAAATTAGCCAATCCCTGTCACAGAATCAATTATTATCTAGCTGTATTCTGCAAACACAATAGCAGAAATACGGCATTTATAGAAAAAAACCCACTACAATTGTTAATCTTACATTGTGCATCTTAAAGTCAGGCAATAAACATTCATATGCTGTATAATCGTCTTACAATAATGCTGCTGCCAAATGAGTACACATTTAAAGATTCCTTGTTGTTGAAGGAATTCCTTAACTGGAGGTGATGGTTTTATTTTTATTTGTCTTTTCCTCTGCAGAGCAGTGAAGTCAGTAATACATTGGTGACTCAAAAGACACAAGGCTTGATTGCATGACTGAAATTTCCAAAGCTACTGAAGGGACTTTGACACGCAGTTTCTCTTGGTGCTGCATCCACTCTAACCCCTACCTAATGACAACTTTGATAATCTGAGTACTACAGCAAAAATTACAAGATGAATTATCCATGTTTTTAATGCATGCTGTTGTTAAAGAGATCAGTGGAGGATTCTGAATGAACTGGACATTTAAAAGATTCCTTTCCAGTTCTCATAATAATGTGATTGAAGTTATTTGTCTCTTTTATATGTCTCCCTACAAGTAGGCCATATCTAAATTAGAAGCAGTGTTTAGCATAACAACTTCTTGATGGTGTAAAAATAGAAACAAAGATGAACTCACTACACTAAGAAACTCAGAATCTGCTGTTCTTGAAGACTATATCAAAAGCATAGTGGTTCTGAGCTAATAAGAATCAAGAAGTCTGGACTGCCATGTCACCAGCATTGCTCCCTGTTTCTACATGCCAGCTGTGCAAGGACTGGGATCAGCAGTTGTACGGACTATAGGAACTGAGCAGCTACAAGCAGTTTCACAAGGCAGATGTAACGGTACTTCTGTTCACTGGAAAGAAACTGAGTGCAAACTAGTAGGCAGATGGTACAGTTCTACTTATGAATGTTTCCATGTACCCATATGTGGGTTTTTACACTATGATCTGCACTGTAGCTACAAAGTGAAGGATGTTCACTGTCGTCCAGGTGCACAGAACTGCAGCTCGTGTAAACATCCTTCAACTGGCTCATGTACCAAAACAGTTCAGGTATTATACCAGATTGCACAAGCCCACCAGAACACTGACAGGTTCTTGGCAGCTGAAGCCCACACTGCTATGACTTCAAGACTACAGAGTCCCAGGATATGTGATTTAAAGCCTTCTCAGGGATGCCTGTGCATACCTGTGAACAGATGCATTGTAGATATCCCCAGCACTCTTAATGACATGCAGAAAGCAAGTTGTTTAGAGCTTTGAAAGGCTCTGCAATTCTTTAACGTATCTTTACAGCACTTATGTGGGAAAATACCATCATCCAGCTGAGAGTCATCAGAAATATTCTGTTGTTCTAGGGCTCCAAACTCAGCAGTCTCAGTCTCAGCTCCATTATTTACCTAGACATTATTCTTTCCATGGAATCAAATTACTGATACCAATTTGAAAACAAATCTGCCAAAAGGGAAGGTATCAACCATGTGTTTCTGTCTTAGAATCATCTCCACTGAGGACATTCATGAATATATTGTATATTTTTCTTATGGAAATGAACCCTGATCCAGCTAGCAGTCCTCTTGGAATAGTAGTTTTCTGTAGTTTGTAAGCAAACTACAGATGTCCACTCCTGCATTCCTCATATTAAAGGTTTACATCAAGAACTTCCCCAACTTCAAATGCTCTTGCATGTGATGTTCCCATTCAAACTGTGCTGAGTACTAATTTTCAGGCTCTGATCTGAGCTGAGATCTCTAGTTTGGACACGGTGGTTTGTTACAACACCTACTCTCCCATAAATGTTAAAGTTACAAGTCTGAGGTGAAAGTCCAGAGCTTCTCAAACAACAGCTATGAAAAGAGTAAGTTTTGTTTTATTGAAAAAAACTTCAGCAAAAAAAGGATGAGACAAATAAAGCAGGATGGGGGAAAAAGTGGAAGGTTTCTGTCAAAACCAGAATTTATCAAATTTGTTCTGTCTTGTTCAACTTCCTCACTCTGTTTAGTTCCCTCTGATTCCTCTGGGTAAAAAATATCATCTCGATTTTATTCAACTTTAGTCTTCTTATTTGCTGGTAGCCAATTTTGAACTCTCATGCCTGAAAATATAACTTTCATAGAATCATTTAGATCAGAAAAGACCTTTAAGATCATCAAGTCCAAC
>VXBL01002645.1:146464-204355 GCA_013400195.1 Aramus guarauna | reverse complement strand
CATTCACCACAACTCTTTGAGCCAGTTTGTTACCCAGTGAAGAGTGCACCCAGCTAAACCATGAGTAGCCAATTTCTTCAGAAGAATGCTTTAATTGTATGTAAAGGAAGAAATATATCAAGTTTGGGGACAAGAAGCCATTAGTTGTACTACATGTGCAACTGAAGTTTTAGAAAGAGCTGCGCCACTCACGACTGCTGAAATGTAAACCTTTGACTGTGTCTTTCATTCTATACTAGGAATCTTGGGGTAACAGCAGCACCTTGGTCTATAATTTTTAAATTACAGTATGATTGGGTTATCTTACAGAATAACTTGAAACAGGGTTAAAAAAACATACTGTGAGAATGTTGTCAGGAAATATAAATGAGTGAGATTAGCGCACAATAGAAGCATGCAAATCTAAGATCTATATTTCAGATTTTTCTTCTGGGACACAGAAATGAGGTTTAACAAATGAGTGAATTAAAACAATTCCTACTTTCCAATGTTAAACCCATTTTAAAACCCCCAAACATCCCCCTCTCAAAAAAACCCAGAAAAAACAAAAAAAACACCAAACCAAAAAAAAGCCACAAAATGATCACTGTTCCATTGGATAGAAAATAGTTGAAGAAATTAATGTAAGGACTCGATGGCAACTACAGAGCTTGGACAAGAAATGTTTCAAAGAAAAGAAATGAAAATGTAAAGATCAGATCAGCAATCTCTTCAGAACATGTTGTGAGCTGTTTTATAATGACATAATAATGCTGCCTCATTAGCCAAGTGCTAACCAGTAGTTGGGGTTGTGTAGGTTTGTGTCCTCTAGGAGGAGAAACTGGTAAGTCAGGTGTATTCATTAGAGCAGTCTTGCTTATTTCTAAAAAATATAGTTATAAAATCCTGTTTCTCTGAGTGCAGTGGGGAAAAAAAAAACACACTAGAGCCACATCTAAGTCTGCTTCTCCAGCAACTTCTGTGTTCAAGAAGCTCTCTGTGCTCCATCCCAAAGCCATTCAGATAATTCAGAGATGGAAAGATTCAGACTCATGCAGCCACTCTCTGTAATACTTTATTTAATAGACTGTACAACCTAATTGGAAAAGCAATGAGACACTATCATTGATTCATTATTTCTATTATTTATTAACTACATTACCCTAGACATAGTCCTCAGCAAGGACTTTGATCATAATCATTTACATAGACCTATGCTGCTTGTCTATAGAAGAACACTTTTCTCTTGAAAAGGACAAAATTCAGGATACAAGATGTGATAATAATCCAGATGGAAGATTGCAAGATTTGTTCAAGCAGAGAACTGGGATCTTAGATTTCATAAAATACTTTTATAAATTGTGGTTTCATGTACACGATGGAAATAATTTTCAGCAAGAAGATGGTGAAAATTTAAAAAACTGAGGGAATGTAGATAATTTTCTATTGTATTTTCTGAGTATTGTGCATATTTGAAAGATGTTTACCAGGAATGAAACAGTCTTTCATAGAAGTGTTTCTATCAGATACTGAGATATAAAAAGTTGTCTTTCTTTGAAAGCTGGAAAAGAAAAGGAACATAACATAATGTGGACATGCGATACATGTGAATGTTCAAGTTCAAATAGTTCACAGTGTGTTTATGTTTCAATGATAAAGCAACCATCTATAAAATTCTGCTTTACTTTTTCTTGTCTTTGAATGAGTGGGAGAGTTATAAATAAAATGTTGTTCAAGGAGGTGTATAAATAAATTGGTATAATTAGGTGTCATAATTAAGGTGCCCATTGCTGTTCCAGACACATTTACATAATTGTCAGTGCTAAAATGAAAATAATTGTTTGTCAGAATTGCTTCTGTTAAGGCTGATAGTTCCTTACTTTGTATAGTTTACTGTAAGTATTTGTTTAGACAATATTCTAAACTCTGAGCATAAAATGGCTACACACAAGCCAAAATCTTCACAAGCAAACCAGTGAAAAAATTTACCTCCTTGGAATTCAGACAAATGTCTTGCCTGGTATCTTGTAATACCCTTTTTGCATAGTGGCCAAACTGTATGCTTTCAATGTCCTGTATGAGATTTGTGCATGATATGCAAATAACTGCTTTGCAAATCTGAAAGGCTAAAATCTTGTTGTTTTATAGAAATTGGAAATTAAAGAAAAAGCCCTTTACACTGTTTCATTGGGTGGTTTTGGTTTGGTTTGGGTTGGGTTGGATTTTTTTCACAATTTGCTTTTATGAGTTATATTACTCGTGATATTCACGAACACCAGAGTACCTTTACACAAGTAGCAAGAAACAGAGAATTGAGTCTTGTGCCAGTTCACATAATGCAGCTTTTAGACTATTGCATAAAGAAGTAACTCAGATTTAGGCTTAACCAATACATGACAGTGAGCATTGTGAATACTTAGTGTTGTTTTGAGTAACGGACTAACCAGATATGTAAGTGCAAATGTTTTTATCCAAAGAAGAAATGTCTTAACAAAATTATATTATTTAGAGCTAAATGATTTTGTATTAGTATAAAGCAGTACTCAAGCACAGCTGCAGTAATCTAAGATACTGGCACACCTGTGTAGGAAAAACAGATTTTATAAACCCTCTAAGATCCTTTAGAAACAATGGAAGAAATTATTCATACAGTTGCTATGACTTTTATTGCCCTTAATGCTTCTCCTTTTCCCTATTCTTACCCCTCAAAATTTCTCTTTTTCTCAAATTAGAAGTTAAAATTCTCCAGGACAGAAGTAATGTCATATTGTGCATTTAAACAGGTAGTGCTCCCAGTTTTGAGTGTTGATATTAACCATGAGTCCAAAGCCACAATCAAATTACAATAATAAATAGTCCTAGAGCAGATGTAGTTTTGGGGAGAAGGGATGGGTAAAGGTGCAGAGTGTTCTGTTTCCTTCACTATTAATATCATCTTCACTTCATATAGTAGAAGAAACTCTCCATTAATATCAGAGTTAGATCCACACCAAGATTTATTTTTAAGTACTCAGCAGATGAACAACGTAAGAAATGAAAGAATGAGATTAGAAGATTCACACTTACTTTATATACACATTATTTATATATATACATATGCATGTGTGTTTATTATTTATATATGTATATATTTAAAGAGATTGAGGTATATTTCTTCTTTTGAACAGTTTGCTCCTAAGAAAATTATTCTGCCTCTTCTTTTGTAATGAAAGAACAGGTTTGCCATGGGCAGTAACAAAAGAGAAATTCAGCATGGTCTCCATTTCTTGCATAATAGTGAAAAAGAAGGTCTTACTGAAGAAATATGTATCTATTCTTTTAATTTTGTTTTTGTAAGAATTTCATTACATTTTCATCATTGAAAGTGGAGAACAAACAATCAAAAACCTTTGATTAAGTTCATCAAACTCCTTTTCTCACAAGAGTATAACAGTAATTAACCTTATACAATGTAAACTACTTATCTGACCAGGAAAAAAATCTAAATATATACATCTGACCAAACTTCTTTGTGATTTTTCAATTAAACAATATAATTTCAACATTTGAACAGCTGAGCTACTTATAACAATGTCACTGGTGGTATGAAAAGCCATCAAAGCTAATCTTGATTGACTAAGAATAGGGCTGACATCAAGCTCTTGAATATCCTGCTTCCATGTACAGTCCCTCTAGTTTTAATAACATTAAGCTTTCTGTGGACTGGAAGACTGTTGTGATTTTAAACACCCAAACTAAACCAACCTGAAAATCTATCAAGTAGTAAGGGTCTTTCAAAGAAAAAAGAGATGGCATAGAAAAAAAATAAATTCCAGGCACTCTCAAGAATGGTGCTTGCTAGGCCTTTCAGGCTGGTTTTATACATACAGTCCTATCAGCCCTTCCAAATTACTTCTGCTATTGATTTGGGCCTAGCTAGACCTACAGTTTTTACTGTGGAGACACATCAGGTCTCCAATTTTACAGGCACAGCACTAAAATAAAAAATTGTCAGAAAAAAGCATCCTCCAATATCCTTCTCGTAAGCTTTCTACCTGAGAGCCCTCTACAAAGAAGATTTTGCTTCTAGCTCTTTCATGCTCAAAATGGGCTTTCATCTGCAATTGGAAACAACCTTTTCCCATGAGGAAAGGGAAAGATGAGAGAGAGAAAATGTTTTTAAGGCAAATAGAATTTAACCTATTTTGTAGGCCCTGAAGGTAAGGAACACTCTTGTGGATTTAATTGGAACTTGGACAAGAGGAAACCTAGACAGAGTATTTTCACTTTGTCACAGTAAGCAATTTTAAAATGAGAATGAATGAATCTCTAGAGAAAAATCACAACCAAAAAGAAATCAATCTGAAAACTGGAGGATTATATTTCACAGATCACAGAGATGCTGTCTGAAAGCATCTGGATGTCATCTAGTATCAGGTCCCACTCACAGCGGTATTATTGTCAACACTTGATTTGATCAACCATGGCTTTGCCTAGCTGAGTCTTGAAGACCTCCAAGGATGGAGATCCCATGGTCTTTGGGAAATCATTCCAATTCCAAGCCACTCACCTAGAAATTATCTGAATGTCCAGTCAGAACCTTCCAAACTACCACACATGACTCTTTCCCCTTGCTATGTCATTTGTCAGTACTGAGTGGTCTTTATTGCTCCTCCATGTGCCCAAGGAACTTGGCTCCGATTTTTTTCCCATAAAGTAATTCAACAGCTTCCTATTGTTTCTAACCTTTCAGTCAGCAAGAAATGCAGACACTTTAAAGCAACCCATTAATTTTACCTGAGCCTGAAGGATTGCTGAAGGACTACAGAAGGCTACCAGCGTGGCCAGCAAACAGCTCCCACCAGAGAGTGAGAAA
This sequence comes from Aramus guarauna, assembly GCA_013400195.1. Classification (NCBI taxonomy): domain Eukaryota; kingdom Metazoa; phylum Chordata; class Aves; order Gruiformes; family Aramidae; genus Aramus; species Aramus guarauna. The sequence goes on along the minus strand of VXBL01002645.1, from coordinate 199,521 downwards.
AAAAAAAATCACACTGCCAATACAGCCACTTGCAACAGCCATTACCATCATCAGAGAAGCAAAATAGAAGAGATTTCTCTAATAGCTTACATAATTTTAAGACTGGTAATAGCAGTGAACTTCATAAATTCACTTGATTATCAGCTTTCCGGTTAATCTGGGTTGATGAGCAACCCAGCTGCCATCACAGCAAGCTCTGCCCTGCCAGGGCCAGTGATGCCTCTGCCCTGCTGGCCTTGTGGCAGCTCAGCCCTTGGCTCGTGGCTGCCCATCCCACGGGCAACAACTGGTTCCCATAGCATCCTGGCTTCTCACGCTCATGGGAAAGCCTCCAAATCTTTGCACAAGATTAAAAGCAGCTCTGAAAAGCCTTCCAGATGAGACAGTGATACTAGTGGGTATCTGTGGTCTTTCTCCCAGGTGGAGGCTGTAAGAGTTTTACCGCGGAAAGTGAAAAGCCATGTCAGCTTGAGGATGCTAACATCAGTGTTGTTCCAAAGTGTTGTTCTTAACTCATCATATGTGAAATCACTCTTTCTTAAAGTGGGGACCACTGAAAACTACACAGTACAGACCTTCACAAAAATTAAGTTCTAACTTCCTTGTCCTTGTTTACAGGGAAAACACGATGCTCTCAATTCTTTCTAAATATGTAATAGTAAGGCTGTAAGTTCCCTGGGACAGAAACCCTTTCATTACGCTTTTGTATAGTACCTTGTAAAATGAGACCACACTCCAGTGTGGTCTGCAGGGAGTACTGTTACAAAATGAATAAGTAATGCTTCCAGAAAATACATCAAGCACAGACTATGCTGCATCACCTACTGCACAGAACATCAAAACTGCTAAAAATGTCAACACAATAAACTTGCACAATGCCCTAGCAGAAGGTAACATGGAAGCATCTTCCTAAAAATTGTTGGAAATATATACTCTCAAGCACTGAAAATGGCATATTTTCTTTATGTGTAATAAAAAGGTGCGGCTTGTTGGGAGTTGATTATTAAATAGTGGAATATTAAAAAAAGACATTTCTACATATGCAGAATTATTACAGGTATTGATTGAAATCTAAAGTTTGTAAATGCCCTTCTATGAAAACTAAATTTGAATGAGTAAGTTTTCTGTTTGTAGGCACTTATGAATGTTCTTTAAATTATATCAATATTTCTTTAATTATGTTTAAGAAAGAGGTTACTACAAAAAAGTAGTCTGCAATACCAAGTAGTCCATCTTGGTCGATTTTTCCCATGTGAGTAATAAATCCTCCCTATTTGCCAACTCAGCCAAAAGATATGCTTGATTGAGTCAGGAGAATTGATAGCCTCTTTGGAAAAATCTATTATAGACCATATCAGCATGTCCATAATCTCAGGGTTCTGCATCAACTCTTTTTCTTCCTCTGAAATGACATCACTTGTGAATGAATTAGGCATTTTACCAGATTGGCAAACAGAAGTTACATTTATATTTGTTTGGCTTTTTTTCTCCAAATTACTGAATAATATCTAGCTTAAGGGAATGGCAGGAGAACCCTCCCCCCCCAAAAAAGACCAAACTGATGATTTTTAAATTGCCATCAATCTCCTTTATGAAAGTACTGAACACTAGTAATTCAAACCTAGACCGTCTAGAACAGAAATACATCATCAGCACAACCCATATAATAAGCAACATGTTGTCTGAAGCACTCAACAGTATCATAAATTATGCACGACTCATTCATTCGCACCCAAAAGCCCTCTCTGGGTGGGGGGCTTCTACTTCCATTCTTCTCTCTTTAATATTGCCTTCCTGAACTCTTTTACATATAGATAGGGTTGCTCCCCAAAGAAAATGTTGAGTGTTATGAGAAGGGGAAACTGATTTTTAAAACTAGATAAGCCAAGATACCATAAAAGAAGAGCAAAGAACATGTAATTAATAGAGTCTACTATTGATAATATCCTTTAACTAGGAAAGCATAAAGTCCTATACTATCCTGAAAGGGCAACCTCTGATGACAGGAAGTTATTGGCATTTTCAGCTGCGTTGGCTTTATCACATCTACTCTACTTAGTAAGTGTGACGGACACTTCATGTCAGGGATTTCGATGTCATTCAGGCTGACGGGATTTAGAGATGATATATGTTTCTTGCTTCAGTTGGGAACAAAGTGTACAAAGAAATTGTGTGGTCACACTGTTCAAAGTTAAATGCAGACCAGAGGAAAAAAGTTAATGTGCCTGACTGCAGTATTTGCCTTTAGCATGCAGTTGCAAGCTTTGAAAGTCCCGTTTAAGTATCTCTTTTTTAAGATAAATACCTATTAAGTAATGTATATGCACAAGCTGAAGTGTTAAATGGTTTGTTGAAACCTATTAGAGTACACAAGATGATAAACATAAATTATAGCTAATATACTGCACCAGTGATTTTTAAACATAAAAATTACTGACACTGTAAAAACACACTTGAGTCATCGTAGCAGCATAATAGCACTAATCCATGTTTATCCAACCGTGCACTTTTCAAAAACAACACAAACCTCTAATAAATGCTTTGGCTTCACCTTGACAACTTATATGGGTTATTGCCTCGTTCATGCCTGGATAACCATGTGTTATGACTTAAATGTTCTTTAATATCAATTTATGCCTTGAAGAAAAAGGATTGAATAACATAGTGTACATATGGTTCAATTTATTACAGCAAAACAATCATTTTAGTTTGAAGATATTTTCTCATGGTGCGTATCATAGAAATCTTATTCAATAGAGCTCTCAATAAACCAGATTTTTTATGTCACAATAAATGAAACTAAGGCAGCTAATTGTTGCTAAGATTCTAAATAGATGAGTCTATTTGGCTTTCTTGTCAATCAAGAAATAAATTCCTTAACACTTGTATTTCTGGATTCTAATGTCTCTAATTGGATTTTACACTATCTGATTAACGATGTAGTTTATAGACTACTGTAAAAAAAAAAAAAACTGATACTTAAAAAGTGGAAGAGGAAATTGTGGGCTGTCAGCATTTATGGAAAAGGCCAAGACAACATTGAGTTATTTAGTATTTTTGCAAAATGGCAACGAAAAGCATAAAACCTGGTCAATGATGCCTCATTTGTGCAACTCTTGTTGTGTGCCTGTGATACAAAAAAAACCCCAGAGTGCTATTCTGTAGAATATTAAAATATGTAATAGTCTGTACTGAAAATGGATTACAGTTTTAGGAAATTACAAAACCAAAAAGAAATCCAAATTTTAATTTAGAACCAAAAGCAATATATAAGCTTAAAATTCAACCAACAGTCTGGTGATAAATAAAACTCTTACAGAAACAGGTATAAGCACAAGGCAGAAAAAATGCACCAAAATATCCTTGTTACTTCTGCAGCACTCATTTTTACTGCTAGTCTCATCTTCATGGACTTTCCACATTTTCAAAAGATGTTTATGATAATCTTTCAGACAAAAAAAATCTTGTCATATTTGAAGAAATGGCAATCCTAAAAGGATTGCAGCTGCAGGCATACAAATATGTCTGTTGTCATGCAATCTCTATTATAAGGTGAAGCAGACTGGCTATAAACTAATTCAAAACCATTATTACACTAGAAGCAGCAATGGCTGTGAGCGCTATACCACTCGTTATGAGGAAGAGTTTAACAATAGTCGGGTCTTAGACAACCAACACATTATGAAATATTCACCTTTATGTCGCAAGTTCTTGCATGCTATCTAAGCATAGGTGGCTTTAGAAAGTTTGGAAAAAAAAGGTAGTTCAGCTACTTAGAGTAATCTAAACCCTCCATCTTCCCACTCCATCTTTACCCAAATTTGAATTATGAAAATGGGCAAGATTATAAAACTGCAATTTAAAAATGGAAAATGTCAAAAGGAAGCAATGCTTTAACTTATTCTGTAAGAAACAGGTTTGATTTCCAAGAGATATGACTATTGGAAAATCATATCCAAAAATAAAATACTGGACTATGCATCTCTTAGTAATGAAGAGGTCTACCTATGAGCTAGATTAGACCCAAAGTTATTTTACTGCTTGCATTATTATTGCTATTAATATTGGAGTTTTGTGTGGTATTACATAAGACTCTCAAGCTGTAATGGATGGAACAGGCTCTTTGCAAAGTATGCAGGAGGGAGTTGCCCTTTACATGGAAAGTGGTGAGAATGCATGGAGATTTGCCTAGGATGGATGATGAGCCAATCTCAGTTTATGGGTTAGGATTAGAGAATAGCACAGCGTAGCGTAGTGTAGCGTAGCGTAGCGTAGCGTAGCATAGCAAAGCATAGCATAGCATAGCATAGCATAGCATAGCATAGAATAAATAGTTCAGTTGGAAGGGATCTACAATGACTATCTAGTCCAACTGCCTGAGTACTCGGGCTGACCAAAAGTTAAAGCAGGTTATTAAGGACATTGTTTAAATGCCTCTGAAACACTGACTGGCTTGGGGCATTGACGACCTCCCTAGGAAGCCTGTTCCAGTGACCACCCTCTCAGTAAAGAAATGCTTCCAAATGCTCAGTCTGAAGCTCCCCTGGTGCAGCTTTAAGCCATTCCCATGCATCCTGTCACTGGATCCCAGGGAGAAGGGATCAGCACCTCCCTCTCCACTTACCCTCCTCAGGAAGCTGTAGAGAGCAATGAAGTCACCCCTCAGCCTCCTTCTCTCCAAACTAGACAAAGCCAGTGTCCTCAGCCGCTCCTCATAGAACATGCCTTCCAGCCCTTTCACCAGCTTTTTTGCCCTCCTTGGGATGCATTCAAGTACCTTAAAATCCTTCCTAAATTGTGGGTCCCAATTTACAGGATTGCATTTCCGTACTGTTTTTTCTCCCTTGGTCCTCCTGGCTGTATGGCCTTGTGGATGTTAGCTCTGGAGCAGAGAGGGAAAGGCTAATCAGGGTGATCTCTGGGCTGCAGGGCTGGTTTCTGCCATGGCCTGAGAGAAGAGTTACAGCAATAGGTTTGTACTTGGAAGCCAAATGGCAGAGGACACATCAGAGACACCCAGCAGCTGTGCCTAGTGCATGGCCACCATGGACAGGGACAGCCCCTTAGGTCTCCTGGGCTCAGGGACTGCCTCAGGGCCAGCACCCCAAAAACTTTCCTCTGGGGATGCCGGGCAGAGGAGTGGCAGACAGGGCTGCCACAGGTGGAGCTGCCAGGGGCCCTGTCACCCCCCATGTCACAGTGCCACCACCTAGCAATGCAGCAGTCACAATGCCCTGGGGCAGGATAAAGGGACATCCTGCCGTGTCCCGCTGCCAGCCTGCCTGGCTCCCCCATGGGGACAGAGCTGGCCTGGGGGAAGCCTCAAGATGTCTGAGGGGAGCTCTTTGAGGAGCTGGTGGAATTACTTGGAGGGGGCTGATGGAGGAAGACTGGAGGCTGGACCAGGCTGCTGGAGGTTCTCAGCTGCAATTCCAGGTCCCCATGAGGCCACATTCAAAGCTCATCTGCTGGATGGAAATTCTGCTTCAGCCTTTGGGGAACAGAGGCAAGCTGCTCAGGAGATGAGAACCACCAGCAACACCTGGAGGTGCCTGAGGCGCTCAGGATTTTTCAGCTGGATAGCACTGGCAAGACCAAGGGAATGCATTTTTGGCACTTGAGGAGCACTGCAGAGCTCGCCGTCCTCATCCTCTGTGGAGCCAGTGGCAGCAGCCGTAAGAAATTGGATGCACAGATGTCCCAGCACCCTCCCCCAGCACTTTGGAGCACCCACTGGTGTCCTGCCAGGCATGGGAAGGGTTCTTGACCCCAAGGTCGATCAGGCTGGGGGCATTTTGCTATTCTTGGAAGCCCCTGAGATGGCTCCAGGTTGAAGGAGAAAAGGGGGTGGGCAGTGCTGGTGTCTCTGGGAGGCATAATCAGCTCGTGGGAGGAGGAAGCCAGTCTTGCTCACATGCTCAGGGAATAGCCGATTGCCAGCACCGCTGGGGTCAGGAAGGAATTTTCCCCCGGGGCAGATTGGCACTAGTCCTCGGGGGTTTTTTGCCTTCCTCTGCAGCATTGAGCATAACCACTTGTCAGGGCTCCTATGGTCTGTTTTGGCTCGGTTACTTCCTGCTGCTCATGCACCACAAAGGTAACCTGCCATGCCTTGTAGCCAGGGATGGGGAATGCTTTTTCCCTCAGGGTGAGCTGGCAACAGTCCCTGGGGTTTTTTACCTTCCCCTGCAGCATTGAGCACAGCCCCTTGTCAGGGCTCCTTTGGGCCATTTTGGACGGGTGCCTGATGCTCACACTCCACAAAGATGGCCCTTGTGCCCTGCATCTGGGGAAAGAAACAGTTCATGCTGGCACCTGTCCCCAGAGGTTTCATCTTTTCCTCCATAGCACTGAGCACAGCCCCTTGTCAGGGCCCCTCTGGTCCATTTTGGGGAGGTTCTTGCTGGCTGCTGTTGCACCACCAAGGCATCACTTGTGCCCCAGCTCACTCTGGCTCTTTACTCATGCAAGTTTGTAGTGGGACCAAGCTCTGCTGTTCCCTTGGCTCCATTTCTCCAGGGTTTTTGGCCTGGGCAAAGCAGCCTGTGTTTGGAAGGGCTCCAGGCTTGCTGCACCATCAGGAGCTGCCACTTTACAGCTGACCCTGCATACAATACAAGCGCAGGGCAGAAACAAGAGCACTTTTCACACATCAGTCGAGCAAGTTTTGAAGGCAAAAGTATGCTTGTCATTGATACGTGTCATACTTCAGAAAATACCACACANGAAGAGAAGAGAAGAGGTCCCGGGGGGGGGCTGGTCCCAGCCATTGAAGCTTATTAGCACCTCCAGGACCCTCACAGATGTAGACTTGCACTGCTCATACACTCTCCTTTAGATGTTTATGGTTGGCCACTTTGGAGACAGAGTACTGGGGCAGATGGACCTTCGGTCTGATGTACTACTTTTGTTCTCATGCTTTTTTATTGTACNTGGTTGGTCCTGATCCTCATTCTTTACATTCTCACTCTTCAGGAAGCAGGGACTTCATGGCTTGTGTTCCTGCTGCTGCTTTCTATAGCTCTGTCACTTGCCTTTGCCAGGCTACAAAGGGTGATTTTTCAAGATCAGCTGAAGAATGCATCAGCCTGCTCCTGGCTATGCGTGCACATTGTGTTAATGTTTGTGAGCGTCTCTGAAACAGATTCAGAAAAATAAAGTAAAATAAAATAAATCTAAATCCTGTTTGTACTTGTAACCTTTGTGTTATGTGTCCTTGGAAATGTTTTTGGAGCTAAAAAACCCCTAGCATTTCAGACAAATAACAGTCTTATCATTATTCAACTCATTGTAAGTGCNTTTTTTGTTATTGTTGAGCAGTGCGTACACAGATGGTCTCCCTTTTTCTTTACACTAGACAAACCCAGTGTCCCCATCTGCTCTGCTCCTCTCCTTAGTGGGCAGACCAATACAGGCAACATTGTGGTCAGTGTCTGTACAGACCACCTGGTCAGGAAGAAGTAGATGAGACTTTCTTAAGATAACTGGTAGAAGCCTCATCTTCACATGTCTTGATCTTCATTTGGAAATTTAACCACCCTGATATCTGCTGCAGGGGCAACACAGCAGGGCACAAGCAATCCAAGGGGGTTCTGGAGTGCCTTAATGGTAGCTTCCGAACAGAGAGGATTGAGGAGCTAAGTATAAGAGTTGTGCTAGACCTAAATCTTATAAACACAGAGAACTCATCAGGGATGTGAAGGTCTGGGACAGCCTTGGCTGCAGTGACAATGAGACAGTGGAGTTCAGCATCCTGAGAGGAAGGAGAAAGGTAAACAGGATCACAACCCTGGATGTCAGGAGGGCAGAATTTGGCCTATTTACAGATTGGCTTGGAAGAATCCCATGAAATATGGTCTGGGGGAGAAGAGGGATCCAGGAGAGCTTGTTGATTTTCAAGCATCTCCTTGTCTAATCTCCAGAAGGTTCCATATCTATATGCAAGAAGTCAAGCAAAGGGGACAGAAGACTTGAATGGATGAACAAGGACCTCCAAAATAAAAAGAAAGCATACAAGAGGTGGAAGCAGGGTCAGGTGACCCAGGGGGAATATAGAGACATTGCGTGTCCAGCAACAGAGTTAGGAAAGCCAAAGGCTTGAATCTGAAGAAGGATGTGTAGGGCAACAAGAAAATCTACTACAGGTATATCAGCAGGAAAAAGAAGACTAGGGAAAACATGGGCCCACTGCTGAATGAGTCAGGGAACCTGGTGACAAGTGTGTGGAAAACCTGATAATGCTTTACCAGTACGATACATCTTCAGGAATCCCAGGCCTCCATGACCAATGGGGAGGGAAGTCTAGAGGAAAGTATAGGAAGGTCAGGTTAGGGAACATTTGAACAAATTGGATGTACACATGTCCATGGTATATGATGTGATGTGTCCATGAACACTGGAGGAGCTGGGAGATATTATTCCAAGTGCACACTTAATTATCTTTGAAAGGTCAAGGCAACCGAGGGACATTCCTGAGGACTGGAAGAAAGCAAATGTCACTCCTGTTGCCAAGAAGTGCAAGAAGGGTGACTGAGGGAACTATGAGCCAGTCAGCATCACCTGGATCCTTGGGAAGGTGACGGAGCAAAATCTCCTGGAATCCCAAAAACATTAAGGACAAGAAGATGATTGGGAGTAGTCAGCATGGATTTATGAAGGGGAAATCACATCTGACTAACCTGATCGTCTTCTACAATGAGACAACTCGCTTGGTGAAGGAGGGAAAAGCAGTGATGTTTATCTTCAGTTTAGCAAAGCATTCAACACTGTCTCCTATAATAGCATCTTCATAAACAAACTCATGAAATACGAACTAGATGAAAGGATAAAGTGATCTGACATCTGGCTGAGCTCAGAGGGTTGTCATCATCTGGCACAAATCCAGCTGGAGACCAGTCAGTAGCGGTGTACCCAAGGGGTCAGTCAATACTCAGGCCAATGCTGTTTAACATCTTCATTAATGACCTGGATGATGGGACAGAGTACACCCTCAGCAAGTTTGCAGATGGTAGAAAACTGGAAGAGTGGTTGACAGACCAGCTGGCTGTGCTGCCATGCTGAGGGACTGTGACAGGCTGAAGAAATAGGCAAACAGAAATCTCATTAATTTCTGCAGAAGGAAATGAAAAGTCTTGCACCTAGGGAGGAATAACTCCATGCAATACACACTGGAGGTCAACTGGAAAGCAGTTTTGCAAAAGAGAACCAGTGAGTCCTGGTGAACAACAAGTTGAACATGTGCCAGCAATGTGGCCAACAGCATCTTGAGCTGCATGAGAAGGAAGATTTCAGCAGGTTGAGGGAGGTTATCCGTCCCCTCTACACAACACTGGTGAGGTCATATCTGCAGTGATGGATCCAGGCCTTGGATCCTCAGTGCAAGAGAGATGTGGACATACTGGAGAGAGTCAGATGGAAGGTGACAAAGGTGATGAAGGGCTTGAAGCATATCATGCACAAGCAGAGGCTGAGACAGCTGGAATTGTTTAGCCTGGAGAAGGTTCAGATGGATCTTATCAATGTATATAAATACCTGATGGGAGGGAGTAAAGAAGATGAAGGCACATCAGTGGCCTTCTCAGTAGTGCCCCATGAAAGGATGACAGGCAACATGCAAAAATTGAAATACAGGAAATTGCATTTAGATATAAGAAAAAACATTTTTACTATGAGCGTGATCAAGCACTAGAACAGGTTGCCCAGAAAAGTTGTGGAACCTCTGTCCTTGGAGATACTCAAACCCAACCAGACATGGTCCTGAACAGCCTGCTGTAGCTGACCCTACTTAGAGACTTATACTAGAGGGTCTCCAAATGCCCTTCGCAACCTCTGTGATTCTGTGTTTCTGTGATCCTGTTTTCAATTAATTAGTTATGATGCTTATTCATGCTTACTTAGAAGATTTACATCCTTGTTTATTCACAAAGGGATTTAGAATGTGTCTAATATTTATCTAAAACTTCTATGCTTACATAGGTATTAAGAGTGAAGTTTCATATTTTAGGCTTTTCTCCCAAAGCTCAGTATTCCTAGCCAAACCAGATTTTGTAATAGTATATTGTGGCATTACTGACTACAAAAGAGGGCCAGCTACAGCTTCTTCAACCTCACTTTCTGGAACAGATACATTTTCAGGGGTTGCCATACTAGTAAAGAATGACTAGAAACAAAATAAAATAGGTCAGCTATGGCAAACATGATTCTACAAGCAACATAAAATTTAACTTGAGTATTTACATTTCCCCATTACTTCCAGATGTACTCTGTCTGACAAGAACTGAGGCCATTAGAAACAGCAAATAAAAATCACATATTCCTGACAGTCCACTTTACAATGAATGATTTTTGCACCTCAGAATAATGATCATGTTAATATTTTTTTTTAAAATATGTATGCTTTGAGTTATTAAGATAAAGGCAGTAGCTTCTGAAGATCTATAGTGAAAATGGTAGTAGTCTGGACTTTGAAAAATAGATTAGACAGAAGGTGAGAAGAGGAACAATTAAGAACAATCAGTCCTGTATTACCCAAGCTTATAATTCTTGCTTAGAACATTTTTTTTCATGCTTCTACTTCTTTTTGATGTGAATAGGGCAAAGGATGTCCTTATTGGACATTCAGTAATTCTTACCTTTTCTAAACTGAGTTACAGATTTAGCAAATTAAGAAATAAGGCAACACTGAGAAATATGTAGACGGTTACAACACTGTTATCATCAAAAATCCATTATATATTTCAGCTAAAGAACCTTCCTCTGAGCTGAAACACCAAAAAAACCCCATTTATTTGTATGCCTAGCTTGAAGCAGTTACTGAGCAATGTCTGCTCTATTATAGCAGTGACTTGGAAACTTGATGTTGCCTCAGTGCAAACATTTGCGTTCTATAATATGTCAAGTCTCCTCCCAGCTACACTTTATATCCTCTTTTTCTTGTCTCCTGCATGTGTGTATATCTTCATATTCATGGTGAACTACTGTTCCTAGAAATATCAAGCCTGAAGAAGTGGCATTTCCTTGAACTGACATCCTGCTTAAAAGCATAAAGCAAGAGCAGGGAAACAGATTGTCATGGCTTAACCCCAGCCAGTAACTAAGCACCATGCAGCCACTCGCTCATCCCTCCTTCCCCCTCCCCAAGGTGATGGGGAGGAGAATGGGGAAAAAACAAACCTTGTCGGTTGAGATAAAGACAGTTTAATAAGATAACAAAGGAAGAGAATAATAGTGATAGTAGCAATAATGGCAATAATGAAAATAATATCAATAATACAAGTGATGAAATTGCTCACCACATGCAAAAGGGAAAAAAACAGCCCAATGATCAGTCTCTTTCCAATCAGCGATCCCACCTCCCAGCTAGCTTCCCTGGTTATATACAGAGCAAGATGTTATATGGCAGGGAATATGATTTTGGCCAGTGTAGACCAGCTGTCCTGGCCGTGCTCTCCCAGCTTCTTGTGCACCTGGAAGGGCGTGGGAGGCTGAAAAGTTCTTGACTTAAGAGTAGACAGTAAAACTACCTGCCAACAACTGAAAACATCAGTGTATTATCAATGTTATTCTCATACTAAATCCAAAACACAGCACTATACCGGCTACTACAAAGAAAATTAACTACATCTCAGCTGAAACCAGGACACATATCTAATCTCTATTCTTGAATAATTGAATGAAAGATGTCTGAAAACTAAAGTAACGAAAAGCTGTCATCTTGCAAGATGAGATATAATCCCCCCATAAAAGGTGCATATTGTGGTCAAAAGGTGGCTTCAGAAGTACTGGCGTGAACATATACAAGTATTGGTACAGAAAGAAAGAAGTCTGGTATGTTTGTGGAAATTGTTTACTGACAATGTTTTATCAGTGGTTGTGTGTTATCTCTAATGGATATTCAGGTTATTTTAGCCAAAAGCTCAGGAAAAATTTCTTTCCTAAGAACTGTACACTACTTCTAGGAATGTTAGCTCTTTGTGAGTATGGACCATTAAACCTGACTTTGGCAAAAACTGTGTTATATGAGCGAAGTTTTCAGGACTGTGGAAATACTACAGCTGAGATTGAACAAACAGCTCAAACTTTTACTTACAGGTGAGGCAAAGGCCTTTGACATTGATGAACTAATTCAATCATTCACACTCCCTATTCATTAGCTGACTAGACATGAGTGCCTAAGAATGAGATTTATAGTAACCAACACAGTAAATGAGGAAACAGCTAAGTCAGGCTGTAATAATTGTGACAGTTGAAGTCCTACAAATTTTCTGTTCCTGTGCTCTACCTGAAGCCGTGACTCAGGCAGGTGTCTGCACTTCTTGGATGACAATCTATCCACCAGAAAATCATCTAAGAGGTGGGAGGAACCAGTGCCAATTTCTGCACATCGGTTTGTTTGGTTTTGGTTTGGTTTTTTGTTTTTTGGTTTTTTGAAAGTGAAGGCTGTACTTTTGGCCATGCTAACCAATGTCTCCGTGTTCTAGGCATGTGCAAGCATCACCCAATGCCTTGGGCCTTTGACACACTTTAGTGTGAGGAAGACACTGAAATGGTCTGCTTGCAACAATGGAGTTATGTTCAGCAGCAACTATTGTGTGTTTCCTAGTAAATATATTGTTAGTACTTTCAGCTGAATCAACCAGATTCATTACTTGGCTGGAGTTAAACACCTGTGTAAACATAGAAGCTTTATAGAAAGCTTAAAGATGTTCTAAATCGCTTTCTATAAGTCTTCTAAATAAGCACAAGTAAGCATCATAACTAATTATTGAAAACACAATCACAGAAACATGGTTGCAAATCATGCAAACATAGCTGGAGATCCTCTAGTACAAGCTTCTGTTCAAAGCTTGGGTTTTAATATCTCCAAGAATAGAGGTTCCACAAGTTCTCTGGGCAACCTGTTCCAATTCCAAACAGGTTTTGATGAGTTTTCAACCATAAACTTAATACTGAAGTATTGAGTCAAGGGTTCTGTGAAGACCTTTTTGGTACATCTCCAGTATATTCCATCTTCATTTGAGATAGAACTGCACAACAGCAATCTCTAAAAATAATATCATTTATGAGTTAATTCCATTTTTTTTCTCTTTCTCAGAAATTCATTCAGATTCTCTTTTAGGAGATAGTATCATGATATTTCACAATCTTCACTCCATTTATCTGCATGGTATCCTTGAGCTATAAAAGAAGTATAATTACTCACACATAAATTAGGGGGACTTCCACAGTCATTCAAGAAGACTAGGACAATGCAAGAAATGGAGGGTCTCTGAGCCTTGACAAGGATCAGAACCAAATGACTGTGTTTTATCTGCCTCCTTTTCCACATTCCGTGTCGGCCGATTTCTCTATTCCTGTTGGGAAGAAAAAGGAAGGCAATCAGGAGTTCGATTAGAGAGATCAATAGGAATGCATGGAAGAAAAGAACACAAGAAAACAAATAGCTTGAAAGAAGCTTAAGTGAAAGGAAAAATTTCATTTCCTTATTTTAAGGAAAAAGTCAGATGCAGCATCAGGTAAGGAAGGCTACAAAAGACAGAGTGCTTATGGCTGTGGCTTTCTTTACTGAGAAACTACTTCCTGTGGTCTGTCTTAGCTTGCTACCTGACTGAGGAAAGGGAAATGACAATAAAAAGCATCATTTCCTTAGTGGTGAGCCAGATATATCAGCCACTGTGGGGCAGTGTGCTTGTTAACAGACAACCTTCTTCCCTCTCTTAATCTTGGGCTTCTAAGAACTAAGATAACTTCAATGATGGCTATTGCTTCCTATATTTGCCTTGGTACATGCAGTTTGCTTAAAGACATTATTTAATAACGGCTTGCCAGTCGTAGTTTCACATTCCCTGAAGTTCCTGACGTATTTTCTTAGTCCCACATTTTGCTGAGATCATAGATTTCTGTCTCTGCAAAAAAAAATTTTGTAGCCAGTCATTTTGTACCTTACAGTACCCAGAAATGTGGGTGAATTTACAGGCTAAAGAGTAATATTAAAACAATACCTAGAAAGTCATAATGAAAATAGGACTTTTTTTTTTTTTATAAAGATTTTAACAGAATAGTGAAAGGTTGCTCTGTCACTGTCCCCTTTGAACTGTGAAATCTGTGTAGTCATCTTTTTCCTCTTTAGAAAGAAAGGCAGATCTGTAAACCAATTTTAAATTTTAGTGGAAGCTAAAATATGAATGAGAATGTTAACAAAGCCTATATTAAAGTCTTCATTGCATGTTTAATAAAATTGTTTCAGAAGATTAAGACATTATTGTATCAATACAACTTTTTATCCCTTTATGCAAACGTAAGAATTTATTTGCTAGTATTTCTTAGTAGTTTATTAAAAAAAATTCCTTATTCCTTTTCTCTGGGTGACTTTGATAGGAATTTTCAATACAAGTGCTGCTTATTACTTATTTTAAATTAAGAAATCTCTCCTCCAGGAATAGTTCCTGAAGGTGGATTTCACCTTAGCATTCTTCAAAACAACCAATCCCAACCGAACAGCAAATACTCATGTGTGCCATATTATAAAATGATTTATCATTAAAAGATTAAACAACCCATGAGAACTATGACCAAGGAGCATCTCTGATGTGATTGGTTACTTTTCAGCCGAGGAAACATAGCTTCCAATTTTTATTTAGAATTTGTACTTAGAATTATGTTTTTTCTGCTTTCTTTGACCAGAGATGGTCCAACGGCAGAAATAAAGAAGTCTACATACAACATCCTTTCAGCAAAACACCATGCTGTAATCAGTATCTTCACACTTATGATTTCTGCATTACTCTTTCAACTCCACCGCAAATGCATTTCTCACACAAACACTTACCAAAACCAGTCCAGACAGACATGAATCAAAAACGCACTAGGTTTATCTGGGCCATAACAGGTGTGTTACTCTAACTATCTACAGCTCTTGTATATGACAGAAGTTGTAAATAAAAAAGCCTGTTTGAATTCTTCTGCAGCTGCAGAGGATGTGGGACTAGATTCTGACGGAAAAAAAGTAAAAGTCAAAATCAAGATACACCAATTCAGGGGGATATTTTTGTGGTGATTTAGAGAGGCTATGTTACCTTTACACCACCTTTACTGTCAGGTCTCTCTTGCTAGGACCCTAGCTACACAAAAGGCATTCTGAATCTTCTATGGAGTAAGTTCAACGCAATTCTAAGTCTCACATTTTAGCTCCTTGACTAGCGGCATTGTTCAGCAACAGTCATTTCTTACACCAGGTAAACGCATCCAGATTCAAATCTAACTGTTCTTTGTGAGTGGTCTGACTGAAGGGTCTTCTCACAGGGCTTCAGGGAAAAGCTATGCTGCTCAAAGGCTGTTACGTGTGGAAAACCATGCCCTACAGCGTGCAATTGCTTCTCCGCTATGAAGGAGTGACCTGGTTTTGCAGAACAGCCATGCTGACAACAAGGAGATACAGCACAGCAAAGCACCATGAGAATGACATCCAGCCTAGGAACATGGATCATTTAGTGGTAGAATTTACTGGTCCTGAACACACAGCTACAGTTTTATACCACCGTGTGGTAAACAGAAGTTATTGCAGTATTTCTTTAAGTTGTTCAGAGCATCCATGTTTCAAGGCTGCTTATCCTCAGAACAGGTCCTTGACACTTCAGATGACTGAAGAAAAATCTCCAATATAAAAATCAATTAATATGTTTCCACAGCTTGCTTCTTCACTCTACCATCTGTATCCATACACAAACGTAGCATTAATAAACACACTTGAAAGGTCTAGTAAGCTTACCCATGCAAAAAACATAATTCTTCCTCAGAGGGAGTCTGAACATTTAATATACTGTGACTAGTATAATATCAGTTCTGAAATATACCTTTATTTTATTATCACTAGGGTAATCCTGTGAGCTTCCCTTGCTAGATTTGTTCTTATTCTCTTTGAGAATCAAAGTAAAAAAGCAGAAGTGTCTTTTCCACTGTTTTTACTTATTTATTTACTCGAAACTCTATAGAATACTTCTAAGTAAGAAACATTCGAAGTTGGCACATAGGACTGCAACAAGTTTACTCAGAAATCAAGTGTTTAAATGAACATTTAAAACCAGGGAATGGCTCTTCCCTGAAAGGGCAAGGGAACAAAGAGAGCAGTCAGTCAGGGTTTTTTCTGGTTCCAAGTTCAGAGCACTGGTGGGAACTGGGCCCACAGGCAACTCTGAAGGCTGGGCAGAAAGATTAACTGTCCTTTGTCATACTGTGTTAGCATTTCTTTCTGTAAGTACTAATTTTGTTTCACGTTCATAAAGAATAGGAAGAATATTTAAAATGGTTACTTTGTTGTCTTGCTGGCTGGGGTAAATTTTAAGTCAACCGCAAAGCTATTCATTGTAAAGGGTTATAACAGAAACACTGAGACAAGTTTAATTATAATATTGCAGAACTATAAAGGAAATAATATAGTATACCATATAGTAAGAAAAGGCTGAGCATTTCTGGGATGAATATGATGTAGATGGGTGAGAGACTCCTTAATGTTTGTTTATTCTTTTCCCAGAATTGTTAGGAATAGACAGTGTCAGAAGATCACTAACATTTAGACCACATTTTGCAGATGTGCAAAGCGCTGCAGGGTATCAAAATATAACGGGCCAAAATTTTTAGAAACTCCTAAACTAATTTAGTAATAATGTGCTGTGTTGTCTGACTGTGATGAAAACATTTTGTGGTTTTCTTAGAATAAACCTTAGTTATACAGGAATAAGGATTAGCCTTTCCAAGGCAACAATTTTTATTTTTATTTTACATGTTTGATTTTCTCAGTGTTAATATTGAGATGAGACTGAAAACACGCTAGGTACATTCTGACCATGCAGGGGAAAAAACCCCACAAATCTCCTGAAGAGCATACAAACTAAACACAGATAACTGTGCATGATGTAGCATTTCAGTTAATAGCTACCAACATGCAAAAGCTTTAATCTCATTTTTAAAAATTCACAGTAGATTTCAGTAGAATCAGGTGATCACAGATAAAAATATGCTAACTGCCTTAGGTAGATGATCAAGCCATGACAGGTCAGGGCAAAAGTCCATTTAGCCCACTGTCCAGTTATAGATTCTTTGAAGGAAAATCTGCAAAACAGGACAAGAGATTCCCTTCTTTAAAATAATCTGCTGCCTATAACAAAGAGTTCTCCAGTTTAATTACATACTGTCTGAAAAAGTACTTCTAAGGCTTGTTTCAAACTTACAAGATGATAATTTCATTAAGTGCTGCAAAGTTCTTGTGTTATGAACAGTAATGAATGTCCTTTCAATATTCAACTTTTTCAATGCCATCCATATTATTATCCCCTCACAGGTGCCACTTTTCCAAGCCGAAGAGGTCCAACCTAGTATCTCACCACACAAAAGCCACATCATACCTGTAGCCATTCTGTGGCACCTCTGTAATTCAGCTCACTTTTGAGTTTGGACTTTTCTTGTGTTGTTTGGACTGTTCAAGGTGCATACATGATATGCATTTACACTATAAAAAAGGTCTTTCTTTTTTGCTTTCTGTCTCTTTTAGAACAGTTTCTAACAATTTAATTTTTTGACCCAAGCAAGGACATATTGTTTTCTGTGAATGACATGGATTTTTCTGAAGATTGCTCATATATAAATGCATTTTAAAATATTTAACACTTCTGTATGTTCCTGTGGCTTACTATTAATTATCTGGATTCTAGTAGGTCCTAGGAATACTTGCAGTATGTTTCAGACTTTGGCCAGCTGCTTTACTTTAGTAACTTTTATAGTGTTTATTCTACTACAAATGTGAGCATGAAATAATGCATTTGATGAAGTCTAGTACTACTTTATGTTGCCTTTCCCCCCAAAAAATATCTTCAAACACTAAAATGGGTTTGGAATATTAATCTTTTTGCCTATGTGATAAGAACTCAAGCTCGTAAGAGCTGGAAAACATCTAGGATATAACAGTCACAGGTGTCGATACAGTCAGTGTAATATAGGTAGCTATTAAATTTGAAAAGAAGCTTGCTTGATAAGCAAACTAATATAATTTTATAGGCTGAGTTTACACAGGAACAGTTGCAGTTGAGATGCACACTGCCTGTTTTCTGCTGTCCTAATTATTTTATCTTTTCCACAGTATGGTTCCCTCTAGTGATTCTTGTAAGGAAAGAGGCTACCTGATCCCTTAATCCAGCTAACATTTTACAAAAGAAGATCCAAATTAGTTTTGCTTACACCAGATGCTTTATGTGCAATTGGGTATCAGACAATGGTGGCTGAAATATGAAACAGGTAAATTCAATGATCTCCTTTGAAAGAATCTCTTACCTGGGGGAACTAATGTGAAATGAGTTGTTTGCATACTTGCTGCCACTCTGCAGTCCTGTCTCCTCCCCTTATGCAAACCAATGAATGTGTAAGCTGATTGCCAGATATCCCCAGTGTCAGACTCAGTAACAAGAACTGCAATGAGTATTTGATGGAAGAGAAGCAAAATCAGATTTAGCAGAGTGGCTACAGCAGGCAAATATGTTAGAAAATGAACATATTATGCCTACAAGCTTGAATGCACTATGGTAAGGGAGAAGTTTGTATGGATAGCAGCTAACAGAAACAGCAAAAAGTACAGTTAGAAAAATATTCCAATAATTAACTATGGCACTGACTTGCTACATGGCCTTCTGCAAGTTATGCAACTTTGTATTGTGTTTCAGTTTAAAATGCTGTAATATTTGCCTACAGTACCATACCAAAGATGTGAATGTCTCATTGTTTATTAAAAGATCATGTACTTCCATGTTTAATGAACATACACAGGAACACATCCTGTGAATCAGCAAATGTGTGGTGATTAGTCAAACTACAGTAGACTGATCCCAGCTTAAAGAAAATAAAACTGTTGAATATACTGCTACTTTTCAGGTTGCTTATCTTAGATATCTATATATGTTTCAAAAAAGTACCTAAAATCTCAAATAAATGTTTTCATCATCATTTGGGGTTTTTTCCCATCTTAAAGAAATTTTGTAGCAGGAACGCGGGAGAGACAGACCTGCACAACTTGGCTGATGCAGAGAGCCCTGTCGCCTAAAGATACCATGTCCTTTGATCCAGCTAGAATTCCCTGGTGCATTTGGAAAGTTTGAAAAATCCAGGTAATGCTCCCAGGTAGAAGTTTTCATGCAGCCACCCTGTTTTGAAGGATAAGAACATTGAATAGTAAGACTGAAGCACTTTCATGCTACTCACCCTCAGTAGCGGAGAACAGTTGCTGGTACTCAAGTATTCAAGTTACTGTTTTGCAGTAAGAACCTATAGGCAAAACCAGAAGTGTGACAAGAAGACAGCCATGTTACCCTAATTAATTTTTCAGTAAATATTTCCTAGCACCCACAAATAGTTCAGGATGTTACTACTCAAGAGACATGACTGTCTCCTCCAGATAATCAGTAAAATACACCCTAGATATCTAGGCCTAAATCACAAGTGATGCAGCCCATCTCAATGTCCTTCTCCAACTATTATCACAATTTCAGAGCCTGATGAACAATGAGCACACTTTGGCATTCAATTCATTATTCTTATGAGACATAGTGAGTTTCATATTCTCAAGTCTGTCACTAGAGTCATAGCTAAAGCTCCAACCAGGGCTCTCCTGATTACTTTGCTTCTCATGCTGCAGTGTTCCTGTGCACTGGAGACAGTCATAAGTCCCGAGAGGAAGGAAAGAGGTAGACCTAATTCTTCTGCCTGCTTTATGTTTTTATTATTATAAACCTCCTACAAAGTGCTTTTCTTGCTACAGTTATACTGCACAGGATCATTTCCCTGCTGGTAAAATCACTTCACCTCCATTCTCTGTCTCACATGATCCCATCTGTTGGAGGGTCTCCTGCCTTCACAACCTGTGATTTCTTTACTCTGGTCAACTAGCTGCCCACTGCTCAGTTGTCTGATAGATGTGGAGCCAGTCCTGCATCCAGAGGTGCTCCTCATCTTTAAAACCCTCCTGCAGGCATTTCTTCATCAGTTACAGCTGCCCTCCTCATCTCATCACACTTCAGGTAGTAGCAGTGTCAGGCAGAAATGGTGAAAAAAATAACACTTCAGCTTTGAGATGCCACAGGTCTGCTCTGTTATGAAGCAGGAACCGCATGGGTTTTAACCATGAGTTTCTCACCAGAGGTATGGGAGAAAGCACAGGGGAAGAGACATGATTCCTGTGAAGAGAAGAAAGATAGAAGAAAGAGGGAAAATCAAGAGGAGGGCTTTTATTTTCTTAGACTCCTAAGTACAGAGGAATAGGAGAGAGCAGGCCAGAATTAGCACTTGTCCCTAATGCCAAGGGGCAGGTAGGAAAAGAGTTTGTTTGGCAAAAGATAGCTTTACTGAACGTGCTTACTGAGTGAGCAGCCAGCTCACCGGTTACCTGGTAACTCTGCCAGGAGTTACCTACAGAGAACCACAGGGCTCTGTGGTTAGACTGGGACCAGACATTCACATCCCAGACTGAGCACTGGAATCTGACACCTCTCACAGAACAGACGCTGAGATGTACACGCTGGTGTCACAGAGATGGCATTCAGAATTTGGGTTACATTGTGTTCACAGTGCCTTGCATTTTGCTGGAAAACTAATAAAGATTTTGATGTATTCACAAAAGGCAACATTCCCAGGATCCTGGATTCTGTCAACCTGCTAAGGCCAGGCAATAATCTGTCTATGTGCTGAAAGAAAGTGACCAGGATGACTGTGGCAATGTCACTATGCACTTCAAGTGAAACTGTATGTGAACAATATGCTGAGGAGCAGGTATGTCCTAGAAGAGGTCACAGTATCTCTGCATGGCTATGATGCATCCTGGAGAGTTCAATGCAGGGCTCAGCTGCGAGGCATAAGAATATCAAGCACAGAGAGACAGGTTAATATTTCCACCCAGCTCCACTCATTCATCTCCTCCAACATGGAAGTGGGATGGGAATGCATCAGAACAAACATTCCGGCTGTTTCCAGGTTATGTCTGTAGCTTACACACACCCCTTCCTGCCTCCTCATACTTCCTTCATTGGCTCTCCTTCCCCCTTGAACTATGACCACAACTGCCCTGCCTTTCCTCTTATCTTATCTTATCCCTTTCCTCACCAGGTTGCCCTGCTATATACCATCAGTTCTTTTCTAAGCTTTGCGGCCAAATGCTGTATACTAATCTACTTCAAAGAGCCTGTGAAAAATCTTTCTGTCATTATCTCCTGTCTTTACTCAGATTGTTCACTCAGTCAGCCCACATATAGTTGGAGCTGCGCTTGTATGCAGATCAGTGAATGTCACAGATACCTCAGGACATTCAGCTCTGCCTTGTCACAGTGGGTTAATCAGGCAAAGCTAAAAGTGCAAAATCATGGGAGGATTTAGACAACTGCAAAATAGAATGTGCACTACATGAGAGCTGGGCCCAAGTTAGATGTTTAAAATCTCAGGGATGGGCGTAACAATGATGAAAAAGGAATAACTTCAAACTTTTAGGCATCTGGATGGAGCCACCAGATGTAGTATAGACATCAAGTGAGTGGCAGAAGTAACTGTGGAGAGAGAAAATGCCAGACAAATCACTGAAGCCTTACAGTTCGAGATTCCTAAATTAAGAGATGAATCTCAGTTTAATTGATCTATCTCAGTTTAATTGATCTAAGCGGTGAACTAATAACACAGCATGGCACAGTGAGCAATGCAGCACAGGAGTTACCATCCTTAATGTAAAACATCACTGAGGATTACTGCTTTCATAGTTAGTCAATGTTTTCCAAGCATTTTCATAGGATTTTTTGTTGCGTATTTTCTGCCTTTCCATCAAATTCACTGACATGTGTGGTTTGGATATATGCAGCATAATTACATTTCTGCTGTAGGCTGTTGTTACTTTTCCTTTATGGTGTTGAACTGCTGCCACTGTCCTTCATAAAGAGGAAAACATTTTTGTTATGGATAAAGTGAGTCCTGTTTAATCTGTACCTGTCATAGAGAGATTTTGTGAGGCTTAATTTTATGTTCATAAAGTACTTTGAGATCCTCAGATGAAAGGGACTCTAAACATAAACCATTATGTTAATAATGATCTTATTTTAAAACACCAAAACAATATTACTCAAGTTGTACCACAATAGAACCTGGAGACTCTCAGAAAAATCATAGCTCCATTAAGTGTGGCACTTTAGCAAGACATAGTAAGAGATTGTCTAGATCTCTTAAGCACTTACGGTCTAAATAGGGTAAACAAACAAAGAGGGGATAAACAGATAGCACTACAAGCACGCTGCATAAGGTAAGAATGCAGGTCAACAGAAAAACTGGAGATAGATCCCAGGCTTTGGACTCCACATCCACAGATCTCCTCAGTAGAAAACTTCAAGTCTCATGTATATAGGCTTTAAAAATTCGAGTAGTTTTTCAGTACAATCCTATGATAATTATTTAAAGATGCCATGACAGAAAACATTCCAGTCAGGTTCCTCCTCAAAGTTCTTCTCTCCTGAAATTTATACTTGTTCTCCACATTCTACACAGATTACTATGCTGGAAAAATGACTTCTTTCAAAGAGAAAAGCCTTGGAAATAGTCTCAAATTTCACAGAATATGTAATAGAATTGTTTCTTCATGCATGCAATACTGTGGTAATTAATTATACTCAACCTTTAAAAAATATTCAAAATGCTTAGCTCCTTGAATGTATTCTCTCCATGTTACCTATATATGATAAACTTTGCAAACCTGGTTAGGGATATCTAAAGCTGAACATTTTTTTCCTGTTTACTATTGGAAAAAAGTTACCTCGGACTGTCAAATACAATGAGTAAAATGCAATCTTAAGCAATCTCTGTTCAAAGAGTGGTGTCTCCATTCCTTATTATCATACATCATCACTTTTTTGGGTAGCCCTCTGGCAGCTGTGAACAAAGATTTCCAGCCTCTTATCTACTTCAGTCACAATAGGCTGAATCATCGCAATCTCTAGCTGGAGTTCTAACTGCGCGCATCATAGATAATACAAAAGTTTGCTAGAAATATGCAGATTTTCCATCCCAATTTTTTTAATTTCTACTGTAAAGTTGAAAATAGCGAGTCTGGGATTTTGCATTACAAATATTCTCTTGTCTTTAGTCATTACAAAGTTTTTTTTTTCTCTAATTTCTCTCAATAGATGACACTAATAAAGCTGCTTCAACTTTCATTTAAATTATCTGGAATAAGACTAGGCATATGAGAAGTGGTCTTCTCATCAGGTTCTCCATGTTTCCAATAACAATTCAATGACTTGTAAGACAGAGCATAATTAAATCTGTCCATTTCTGTTGTGGTTTAGGGTATGTGTTTCTTTAAAATACTGATGGCATTGTAGACAAGGACAAAGCCTAAGATCACGTGCACTTGTAGTTTTTTGTACTGGGCCTTTGAGGAGTTGAGAGAAGAATCTTGTGCACTCAAATTGTTGAGGACATTGCACCAAATCATTCTGCAGAAGAAATTCTGAAATTTAAGTAAAAGCAACAACAAAAAATTAAAGTACTTCATGCTTTGCAGAATGAAATTAATGAGATATACTTCAAAAACTTTGTAATCCTTCCAGACTCCATACTGGATAGCTGTCTATGAATCTCGGTATCCCTAAGTGTCTACATGCTACAAGGTATGATTGCAGTTTAAATGGGAATTCCAGGACACTTTCTTTGTGGTCATTGTTCAACAGGAGAAAGGCATCAGCGCTTGAAGAGATCACTGAGAAGTTACATGGAGCCTAGTGTAAGTTTTTGTACTGACCACGTATCTCTTCAGGTGACATGGAGTGTCTGATTTTCACTTGTCCTCATGGGAATCAGTAATAAAGACCTTGTTTTGCTCAATTCAGAGAATTTTTTATTTAAGGCAATGGTGTCTAATGACTTTTTCTCCATCTTATCTTCAGCCTTAGACATATCCTTACTCCTTGTAACTTGTTATGAGGACACAAGATGGAATGGCCTTACCAGTTTTTCTGTAGAAGGTTTCAAAATAGGCAGCAGAGAAACTAGCACTGGGGCTGCGAATGTGATTAGCCGTCCTGAAGCAGCAGATGTCAATAGGTAGAGGGCTTGACAAACACCAGAATGGTCAGGGCTGAGATCAGTTCAGATGCTACCCTCTTTGCCACTTGAACTGTCTCCTCCAAAAATATTCTGAGTACTTTATCTGAATTGTTTTATCACAATCACTGCTATGGGGGCCAAATGTATGTCTTCAGAGTGTCCAGTACCTATAGTTTGATCTGAATGACGCTACACTTCTGATTTCTAACAAAAAGGAGTTGCATACAGAGCTCCTAATTGTGGTGTAACTCCCTCCCAAGCAAATTTTTATGTTATGCCTCTTCCTATTTGTTGATTTCTTGCTGGGCAAGACAAAATTAACACCTGATATTTTATGATTATCAGGCAGTGATGGGTACAGTTCCTTGCTTTGTTGTAGAAGTTGCAGATTGTTTCTTGTTCCTTTTCTTGGAGAAAAAGAATAGAAAAAAAAATAAAATTGAGCATTTTGAATAAGAATAGGGAAGGTAAACACTTTATCAGAAAAGTTGAAAAAGGATCACTTAGGATTTCTGAAGAGAACTCAGGCTCACCCTTACATAAAACCAGAGAGAAGCACAAGATGAACACGCAGCCTTAAGAGCCAAAGCCATTCACGGCATCAAGCATAGCACACAGAAGTATGGATCCCAGCACTGGGATATACCGTGCCAAGAAGNGCTGGACTGTGGGAAAAGACAGATACGTCTGACAGTGAAGGAAAGCACAGTTGTGCCTAAAGACTTTAAAAAAAAAAAAAAAAAAAAAAAAATTGCACCCCTAGTTCAACCCACCAAAACCTCGCCTGGATAAGTCATAATATCCATACTCTAGCCCCCATACTAATTTTCTTTATAAATTAATTATTTAACACATCTGCCTTTTTAAAGAGGTTCTGTGGCCTCCACTTGCTCATTTGTGCAGAGGAAAAACATCACACTGAGATCTCAAGTGTTTCAGCAATTAGTAAAATGAGAAAGATGCTGTTCTAGGATTTTCAGGGACATTGTACTTCACAATCTTCAATTTTACAATTAGGATAACTTCAAATGTGTTTATAACCTTAAGAATGTCAACATGTTTCCATTATCTACTGTGTACATATTATTTTGAACCTACTTTACACAGCAGAATATATTAATGTATTTACTTAGATTCTGATAAAGTGGTCCTTCAGACACTGTTAAGGACTTAAAGTCCTCACAGAAGTCTTGTACCGATAAGTATTTAAAAATACTGAAATATCATTAAATGTTAAAAAAGAACTTGCATTTACATTGGTTCATTAGGACTTTTTGATTAAAAAACACCAAAAAAAGGTAACACATGCAAAACTTATGAAGAGAACACTAAAAGGTTAGTACTCTCTGGCACTTAGCAGTTCACCAGGGCATATTTTTGTATATGTCTTTAAAAAAGAAGTAAAAGAATAGAAGAAAAATAAAAAACTTGAAAGAAAATAGGAGAAGGAAATTTATTTTATCCTGCTTTGAACATGATGGGCAGACACGATAGATGACAGCTCTGGTACATTCACTGTTTCTGTCTGATAGAAGGGTCAGCCTCAAAAAGTGACCTGCTATGTAGGGATCTGAAAAATGGATCTCATGGGAGTCATGCCCTTTTACATTATTTTGAAAGTGTCCAACGACTAGTACCCAATCTCTCTCCCCTCAGCTTTCAGATGACTTCAAAGTTGATATAGCTGGCCCCAGGCAGGCACTCATTAAGCCATGCCTGTAAAACTGCTTGAAGTACAACTGTCTTCTAAAAAAGAATTATGTAAAAATAGCATCTTGCTTACTCCTCATCTGCTCTCTTTTTGCACTCAGAACCACACTGTATACTTCTGAAATGTTTTGGGTTTTTTTTCCTTAATGGTTTTATCATTAGCACACAAAGTAAAAAATGGGATTCTCTTGGACAGTAGCAGTGGTATTATGGCAGACAGTCACATGTGAGCAATTAATTCCATTGCACAGTAATGCAGAGATCAGATATACTGTAGCATATGATCTGACCTTTATAATTGTTTCAGTCATAAGTTCTGTCTGTCTATTCTGAATTCAAATACTCAGATCCCGCCTGCTTCCAGGTAAAGGGTTCCCAGGCCTGCAAGGGATTTTAATCACATTGCCTTTCATCCTTTATTTCAAAAGGAGAGGAAGGAAATCACTGACTCACTGGGCCAATCTCTTTGCATCTCCTGAAAGAGACAGGACAGAGGGAAGATTACAAGCTCTGACAATAAAATAAAAGCAAATCAAACGTCTTCTTATTTGCAAGCTGAGGACATTGGATGAGAATGAGAAAACATGTCACTACACAATAGTAAGCTTTTAAGTCTTGTATCACAATATAGCTACCATATGACTTATATGTGTGATTTTAGACTCACAAAATCCAAAACATTGTCACAATTTTCTCTAATAAAGTTCATGTAAAGCTATGTGAATGATCTACTAAGAATAGGTTACTAAATATATTTCTTATTTTGTTCGTTCAACAAAATTGTAAGTCTTTCTTTTATCTGAAATCATTATCCAGATTTTTTTTTTGCAAAAAATTTTCCCTCCGTAGAGAGCAAAAATTGCACATTCTTGTGCATTTAGGCAGAAATTTGTTAGACCCACATAAATAATAACACTTGTCAATATTTGTCTATGCAGTAAGTAGCACAGTGGGAGGTGAAGAGAAACACAGTGGGAAATGAGGGTGCTCACCTGATTCTTTTGGTGTTAGTTTTTACTTGGCAGAACCAACACCAGTTGGGAGCTTACATAGAATAGTTATTTGTGGAAAATTAAGTCATCCATAAAGTTAGTAGAAAATATCTTTTTCCAATTAACTCAAGTGCCATAGATTTTAAAACTTCATTTCAAATACAGAAATGTACCCGTGAAAACTCACAACTTGCTGTTATGTAATATTTTGGAGGTGGTTTTTTTCTGTTTCTTATTAATTTGAAATGAATTACCAGCTTTCAAAGAATTACTTTTACGCTGACAAAGCTGAAGTATCTACTGAAAATCTTAACAAAAAAAAAAAAAGACACTATATCTTTTGACTGTTTCAAATATCTCCTTATGTAGGCTACTATGCAGGATGACACTAGATACATGTAAAACTTAAAGTCCATGAGTAATTCCATTCAGTGTATGGTATTACTCATACCCTTTAATGAAGATACACATTTAAGTATCTTGATGGCTGTTAAGAACATACAGGGTCAATTAGAGAATTAGGGACTTTTCATGTGGCTGATCGCCAACTTCCCCTGTGCCTCTCCTCCCCCCAAAGTCCATTTTTGAGTCACTGAAGCCTCTTTGAATTTTAAAGAACTCATAGGGCAAAAAAATAGCAAAAGACAAGAAAAAGAATGAGTTTTAAACCCAAACCCTTGTATGTTGATGGACAACATGGCAGACTATGTAGGATAGTGCAACAGGAAAAGAAAGCAGACCGACTTCCCTTTTCCTAAAAAATCTATTCTGCCTTGCATCTGTGTGCCCAAGTCCCTCTGGAGTTTTAAGAATGTGATGCATAACTAATTTTAAAGCTAAACAAAATTACCATGTCTTTTTCTGAATGTAATTCGAGTGCACACTTGTGTACGTTTGGGGCTGCTTATTTTAAATGGCAAATGGAAGAGGGACCCATACTGACACCAAGAAACACCAAAGAAATCCCCTGGGAAAGGCCCAACATAGGTCATTACACCCACTGTCCCTCCATCTGGCTAAACAGAAGCAAGGAAGTTTTCTAGTCTGCCACCTAATTAATAAGAGCACAATTCCAGAATTCATTTGCAGCTCAGTACTAATGAGTATATATTGACAGCAAGAGTTTCTATTTTAGACATATTAGTGAATATAATTGTATTCCATTCTCGGTGATTGGCATTTTGGATCACACATCATAAAAGAGGGTGGAGATAAAGTTTTCCTCTCCGAAGAAATTCAGTGTTGGATACCAGGGTTCCACAATAACAGCCAAATCAAATTGTTGGGACTTAACACTGTGAAGCACTTTTCTTTCAAATCACTTGATGATTTTGAAAACCTGAATCCATCTCTTACTATCTGTTTTTTAATCCATATGGAGCATCAGTCCAAACTAATATCTAGAATTAAAACTACTAAATCACATTGGAAAGTCTTTGCACAAAAAGAATGGACAAGAACTAACGTTAATTCTTTTTAAAAATTAGTATCAGTTTCCCTCTTTTTATGGGAATCCAGATGTATAAGCTGTATTATTCCAGAGATCTATTAATTTTTCCATGTTTTATTAACCTGGGATGAATTTAGACCGTGTAATTTTTAAAGTTGCTTCTAAATATAAAAAAAACAGACAGTGCTTGACAATAATTACATGCATTTTATACGAATAAATAAAGAAAAAATGCAAACATTCCTGAACTTTCACATAAATTGTCTTTACCCATTCCTGTATTGCAATAGTCCTTCTCTACTTCTGTGTATTGTCTTCAGACATACCAACACTGATGGACAGGGAAGTAGCATTGCAACTTGTGTGATACGCATCAACAAGAATTTTACACCTCTCACTGAAGGTCATATTCTAGAGAATTGCATCACATTGCAATGGAAAGAGATCTTAAATGCAAATATCAACACAACATCCAGAGGCCCCTATAAACATCAGTGAGGGCAACACCAACAATTCCTTTCACACAAGTTTTCAGACTACCTTAAAATCCTAAACCCTCTGATATGATGGAACTATTATCTGTGGTGAAGCATATGTGTGTATCACTTCACACGTGGCAAAGTTGGACAAAATGACATACAAGACAGCTGAATATTTTAAAGCATATTCATGAAAGAAGATTAGTTAAGGAAACAGAATACATATGAGTTATCAGTAATAACATTCCTCCCCCTGACAATTCACAAATTTACATGTTAGTATACAGTGCTGGTCATTAAAATCTTTAAAATTGCCACTTACAAGTACTATAATTAAATATCAAACTATTACCACAATATTTTCCCCGCTTTTCTAAGGTTAATTACATATAAATGGCAAATGTGAAGTTGTACAGATGTGACCACTGTAATTGGAGATATACAGCACAATTCACAGAAATGCACCTTTACCGGAAAGTACATTATTTAAAATAATTTGTTCGTACAGAGCATCCAGAGTCTGTGACTGAGATCTGAGAGTGTTGCGTCCTTGATCGTACATGCATGGAGCAAGAAAGTTTCCAATGAATTTCCAATTCAAACAGAAAGGGTGTGAGAAAGATGTCCTTATCACTTCTCATGGTGGCATAGAGAGATAAATCAGCTTGCTCTAAGCACAGGCAAAATGAGGAGTTGATTACAGCAGCAGACTTCCATGGGACATCCCAGCAAACAGAGCGCCAGGACCTACGCTGCCTACAGCAGAGCCTGACATCCGGCATCAGCATCAGTCTGCAGCTGATGATAAGGGGGGTGGTACGCTTAGGGCAGGGTCTAAATTTGACTTTCAGCTAC
Source organism: Aramus guarauna (assembly GCA_013400195.1). NCBI lineage: Eukaryota > Metazoa > Chordata > Aves > Gruiformes > Aramidae > Aramus > Aramus guarauna. The sequence goes on along the minus strand of VXBL01002645.1, from coordinate 169,924 downwards.
TAAATCAATGTATGGAACCGGTCCTTTGTAGCATGCCAAATTAGCTTGGTCTGCTCTCTTAAAGCTGGGATTTTCTGAAGCCAGTTCTAGTGCTATACAGTATGTTACAATATGTGAAATCACAGCAAATAGAGTCACAAATAGATTTTTCCTGAAGTTTAGGTCCTGATTCTGTCTTCTTGCTTACCTGTGTCCATACCTACCTGGAACTCTGTTCAGTACACAGACATCTACAGTCTCAACAAAACACTATAACTGAACATAGTATTATACTGTCAAAGCTAAGCTTTTTCATAATCCCCTAATATATCAAAACACCAATACTTGCACATGTAAGTATGAGCATATTGCGGTATTTGATGATTTCATGACACGTATGCCAGCATGAAAATACACTAATTTACATGCTAGGAGACATTATGGTAAAGATAATCAAGGGTATAGACATATGGATTCAACTAGCGATCCTACTTCAATGCAGGTATCTTTTATCAATATGAAGGCACATTAGTAGGTTAGAACTGATGTTCCCTATACTGAAGAGAAATTCAATCTACATGGCTAAAGAATAAACCTAGTTTCAGTTTGCTAGGTCAGGATTTGCTACCAAAAGGAAAAAATCAAATTTGTTTGATGCAGCATGTCTCTTTTATCTTTAAAGTAAAGAAAGAAATCTTGACAGTCATAAAAAAATAACATTTATCTTCCGTAATTTATAAAATAACTGCACATATACTTACTGATCTGAAATCTTTAAAATAAAATATTCAAATTCTATTTGTGTAGAAAAAATGAGTCCTTATGAACTCAGCATTTTTAAAAAGCATTTTAACTCACTGTAAAAATAGTAGAATATTTAGAAGAGAATACTGAAAGAAACAGCATTGGTGAAAGCTGCGGTTTGTAATTGCAAAGTTAATTATCTTTCCTAAACCATCAGTTGTCACTTAGATAGACCAGATTCTAGCAGGCTCTCAGGGGACTAACTTTATTTCATTCCTAATGGCTTGGGACCCACCATTTTGCTGTCTCTGAACATTTGGTCACTGAATGCACCATTTATGGAGTATTGTTTAATTAAGGACAAATTAAGAGAACTGTGCACAGAATTTAATTTCATATCCTGTGTAAATTCTTTTAAAGAGGGTACTAACTATAGGCATTATAACTTTTCATTATCCACTGCTTCTACAAGGTATTGACAATTTATTGTTTGCAACAGTTAAGAGTTTTGTTTACCCTTTGGGGAGTTCTGCTGGCACTGCAGTTTTTTGCCTCATCATTCCCTTAACCCCCGATATGCCACTTTCACTATTTTGTGATGAGCTATATATTTGAAAATGCACTTTTTTCACATATGTTCACATATACTTCCACAACAAAATAAAACAAGGTTAGAACATAAGAAGTACTATATACATGCATGCATGATCAATGGGAATTCCTGTGGGACTAGCGGAGACTACGTTGTAGGCTGCCAAAATTCACTCAAACTCCTTATGCAGATGGCTCTGAACAGAAAGTGAGAATATACCTAGAGCTAGAGTATTCACTGCTGTGCAGAACCTCCTAGTCTCTTCTTGGCAGGGACACTTGCACAGTTTGGATGTAGTTTCCATCAACTGGTTCTTCATCTACTGCACGTGACCTGAGGAAGGCTGCTTTTCCTTCTTCACACTCGCCGAGTCCTGCTTGAGCTTCATCATCAGTTCGGACTTTAATGCAGTGCAATGGATGGACTTTCACCAACATAAAGGAATTCGCATTTATTGAAATCAACTATGGCTTGTCTAGCTATATTTATATTTACTAACCACAAAATTATTGTATCTGAGGTGAAGAACCAATTCTATTTTATAATCATTAAAGCATATAGCCTGAAAGCAGATATTGCTAGTCTTTGAAAGCAACAATCTGTCTCCAAAAAACAAAAAACCATGTTTATAGAATATTGTAACAATTACAGAGTTGTACCCACTGGAACAAAGATATTCCAAACAGCACAAAGCGCAGCTTATGCCCTGCAAAGCTAGTTCTAACCTCTACCTAGAGCACAAGCATGGAGCACAAGTAACTGTCCAACACACTTGGTGCAATTTACAGAATGAGTAGAATCAAATACAAATGAAGACTCCTATCAGCAAAGAGCTCTTATATGTGAGGTAGAAACAGTTATCAAAGCTCAAAGACATCCACACACCTTACACCACCTGATTTCTTTAGGAAGATTGTATAAATATAACCAGAGAGGTTAAGTCGGCAGAGATAGTTACAGCTGTGCAGAAGGGAAGACTGTGCTTTAATTCCACAGTAAGCAATGTTTGCTTCACTTGAAGTTACCTGCACTCACTTCTGGCTGTGGCTGCTTTGGCTGAAGGACTTTGATCCCTCAGGTTGACCATAGCCACTGTATGGGACAGGCAGCCGCTCACTCACTCCTTTGAGTCACTGTTAAGAGTTTAAATAGCAGAACTTTCTAGTGCACCTCATTTTTACTGTAACTTTTCAGAATTATACTGGCTAAACTAGGTGACACTTATAACTGGTTTAATCTGAGCAGATTTCTGTATGTTATCTACATCTACAACTAGCTATGTCTACTAAGTCTGCACATTTAGTTGTCGTTTAACAGTTTGACACCAGAATTATGAAAAACAAAGAACTGATGTAAACATTTTCTACAAAAAGAGCAATGAAGCCCCTTCAAAACAATATTTTTTTCTCCTTATCAAGGCACAAATATTAATTTTATTTTATTTTACATATCACATTTTGTTCAAATTGAAAAGCAGCATCTCTTTCCTCATACTTCTGGTACTTCCAAGAGGAGAATAGTAAATTGCAAGGATCGCAAAGTGGCAACAGCTGCAGGAAATACCAACCAGGCTCACCAGTAGACAAGTATTCCAGGTGAAATTGCTATCATTTCCATATTCCAAGAAAATGTCTTAAACACTGGTCTAGGATTTGGATATGGCAGAAGACAGCAGAGGAGTCTGCTCTCTGTCTTATGTAATTAAATCTGTCCTCATCTTTCACTCGCTCCCTTAAAGACATAAGATTCTTGATGTATACCAATACTGCTAGTAAATTAGTACAGAATACTAATAAAATTAATGCTGTTTACACATCTTTACATCCTAACTTATTTTTTATAATGCTGCCAAAGCTAATACTGTAAATCATTCGTATATATTTAAAAGCTCAGAGCATAAAGCCTTGTTGTTTTTTCTCTCCAGATCTAGCTGCCTATTTCTGAGAAAACTGGATCTTCAAAATGTATCTTGATGGAGAATGAAGCATTAATTTTTTTTTAAGGAAGCTCATTTGTCTACTCAGAAAAAGCATATGAAATTTCACTGCAAAAGCAATTATAAAACAAAATTAGCACTAAGAATGAAAGGACTATCTTAATGATGACTGTAGCATCACTGGCGTGACATTATAATACTGTAAGAATTATACAGCATCCAAAACCTGTCAAATGAGATTTAGGTATATAGTTCAGAAGTTATCCCCCATTGAGTTACTGTCCATAATCCTGATACAAATCCTGTAAAGTGCTCGTGTGAGGTAGTCCATATGCTAAGGGTAGCATATCATTTCAAAGCTGTCAGTTTTAATTTCAGTTTTATTAATTTTCCCATAAGTCTACAGACATACATTTCAGAGGATATATATCAAGTAGGTTGTATCCACACAAAGAAGCAATACAGCTATGGCTTATTCTGACATGCTTCACCATGAAGGGGTCACACGCTAGAAGGAATAAGTGTAAATGTTAAGTTTCAAGCAACAGGTGGGAAGATTTTGAAAACCTGGAGGACCAGAGATGAAGGACAAGGGCATGAAGCATGGATTCAAGAGGAAAACATGGATTTTTGTGAGCGCGCAGAGGGAGAACAGAAGGGAGTGTGTCTGAATAACAGGTCTTCCTCTGCTCCAGTTTTACAGTCTTACCATTACATTCTCTCCCTTAAAGAAAAATGATGACAGAGTTAGTTTAGCCCTTTGGCTGAAAACGCAGCTATGACCACACTGTATGGAAAAAGAAAATCCCTAGATATCTTGGTAAAAGCCTGCCTGTGACTGACTATGGTTTGTTGAAAGACAAATGATGTAGGAAAAGATAAGTGAAGATCTAGCCCAAACCTTGTCTTACAGTTCAAAGCAATCCAGTAAGCATAAAAGTTTGCAGGAACTCATTGCCAGTTGTTTTCTTTTCCAGTACTATTGTTTGTGGAGGGTTACCTGTTGCTGCAGCAGGGCTTGAAGTACCTGCACTAGCCCACGTAAAGCAAAATCAGTTCTCTTTCCACTACACTGCAATTTGCACTGTAGCATATCCCTAAGCCTTATACCTAAGGGTTATGCAGACTCTGAACCCTGAATTTTCATATGTCCTTGGAGAAACAGCATCACAAGAAAGCTGGGTTGGTGGCTGATCCCATACAGACCATTTTTACCTTTATCATACTTTTCCCATCTTTAATCCTCATGCCAAAGACAAGGGAACTCAGACATAGGCTCACTAGGTACGTCTACACTGCCAAATAAAATAGGATGAGTGACTGAAAACTGGAATTTTGATTGTTCACACTGTTTAACTGCTCTCTCACCTTTGGCTGTGATGAACTTCTTCACCTAGCTCCAGATGTTGTCCTGGACATGGTTCATTCTCAGGGCAGCTTCCAAAAGGGGTATGATGACAATACCAGGTGTGCCTCTCTCTACCCTACATTATACCCACTTTTCCAAGTGTACTTTTTTCCGCAATTCAACCCCCCCGCCCCCCAAGAAAACCCCAAAACAACAAACAACCCCAAAAGTCTTATATAAGGCCTGATAACAATGCAGGATATTATAAATGATAAAATTATAAGACCAGCCCCTACTCTGGCTTAGATGTTCTTTTCTATTTAAACTAACTTGGTAACACAAAAACTGAAGAAAGGATTTTTTTCCAATAACATCACCTAGCTTCTATTGAGCGTTTCTGATATGAATCACTGAAAGAGCTCAATGGTAGAATCAAACACATTTTTTAGGTATCAATCAATATAACAGATTATTAGATCATGTCTAGCATAAGACTGGTTTTAAAATTTGCTGGCACCATATATTTAATTAACACAAATATAAATATTTAGGTTAATACTGTATGAACAGTGCAATATGTATAACACCACTGTAAAATAAATTAATGCACTGACGATAATTATGTTACAATGAAAATGGGTCTTGATAGTTTACTGAAAATAACTGAGATTAAATATATTTTTTTCCAAGAGCAATTCAAAGTTCAATGTCATTTACTTTAATCTCTCCTCTCTTTTGCTCTCCCTCTGATAATTCTTCTTTAGAATAACTAAATAGTCTCTATGTCTACATGTCAGTTCTCACATTCCAAAAGTGCTTTAGACCATCTTGTGACCACAGACACAAATCTCAAAACTTTCACCCAGTGGTTTAGCCTAGATCTCTAGAAACACTGAGCCAATGCTCAAGATCAAAGCGCTGGCTCTCCATAAAGGTACCATCTGGACTCTGCAGCAAAGATTCAAACTTTGGACATGGCACGATCTTGTGAAAGTCAATCACAGAAATAGCTGTTGTCATTTTGTTTCTCCCATGTATTGAGTTTGAGTGCTTGCATCCAGCACTGCCCCTCTCACTGTCTTTGCATCTGCCAAGGCAGACAGACACAATGCATGAGAGTAATCGCAATTAACACAATTTTCTTTCAAGAAAATAAACATTTTCTGTTAACGATGTTGCAAACTACTTTCTCTAAAACTCTATTATTTTAAAATAATTTGTGCACATTTGATTTTTCCATCTTCTAAAAGACTATCAGGAAGACTTATCAGCAATTTACTGCGGGCATAGAGAATTGGAGTCTTAACATCAGAAATCATCTGCTACAAAAATTTGCATGCTTGATCCCACAGTTTAGACTCCATCACTTAAAAAAATATCTAGCTATAACTATAGTGAGCAAGAATACATTTACAAAACAGTGATAAGGGTACTTCACAAGGATGATGGAGATCTTTCTCCCAGGTTCTACAACCCATCTTTTCCAAGATACAGGTTAGAATGCCAAATTTGTGAGGTAAAGAAAAGGACTGCTCTCTCACAACCTCCAGGAAAAAGATGACTTACAGTCTAGGTTTAACATTCATAACTGAGAATCCCAAGTAAAAGAGGTGCCATTCTGCTTCTGAGATATAACTCAGTTATCTCTTCAAAGATTTAGGCCTTGGAATTTCATTCTTTATAAACACTTCTTGCTTACAAACTGAGCAGGTTCTTCATTGAGCACAAATTCTTCTACAGATCCTTCTCTAGATCCCAGTCTCCTCCTTCAACAGAGGAACTACATTCTAAAATCTAGGTGGAAAGGAATCTCAGTTTAGCCATGATGGTAAGAATCGTTCTGAGGCTGAAGTCTTTCAATGGTATCTCAACCTAAAGCTTGTTAAGGAGAAAAAAAAAAAGGCTAATTTATAATGTGATTTTTATACTGATAGTGTCTCTTTTACTGCAGAAACAGTTACAGTACAGCGTTCTTTGAAACAAGAGGAGGTACAGAGGATTTTTAATCCAACTAAAACAACAGTTTACCTGACTCAGCCACAAACCATGGGAATGCTTCCCTACAGCTTGGCAGGTGTGATCTGGAGATAATTGCAGCAATGGGAGGGGGCCATCACAGGCTTGTAATTCTCCTAGAGAGACTGCAGGTCTTTTTTCCTTCTGTGTAACCTTGTATGATAATTAGTCCAATTCCACCTGTCTGCTAAAGTAGCTCTTACAGTTGGGTGTCTGTGGTTAATTGATACTGTTCTGGATTAGTGCAGGTTCTGTACTAGTCACAAGGAGCAGGCAGAAATAATTTTTAATGTTGAAAACTAAATCTGGATTCATCACAATATCAACATTTTGCTTCAAAGATTTACTAACTGGTCAATCTGATTTCTTTTCAAAGAGTTCAGATATGTTGGAAGTTTTAAATTGAAAACCTCTTCTCATGAAGAAATATAGATTTACATAGTGCAAAAGTTAAAGCAGAACTGAAAAATAGAGTGAAAAAATAAATTCCAGTAATCTCTTAACTGTGATAAATAAAGATATGATAAAATAGTCAGGGTGACCTTGGCAGTTTAATGCAAAAACTTGCTCTCAGCATTCATTACATGGGTTTGGAAGCAAAGATCTATCATCAATAGCCCTAAATATGTCCACAGATTGAGAATGAAGTTGAATCTTAGATACAGATCCTGTAACTAACCATCTGGATATTAGTTCCCCAGTTTTGCAAGGAACTTTGGCAGGTGCCTAAGTTTACATTTTAAGTATTCATAGACAAAAAGTTAAGAATGTTCATAGGAACCTTGGCTGAACTGCTGGCTGCGTATTCAGACAATAAATCTATTTATAGACACATACATATATAGGCCATATGACACCAACAATCCATATTGTATATGCTAACTCAGCTGAAGGCTTCTCAGCAGTGTAGGCAGAATCAGTTTTATGGAAGCAGCAATATGGGTCACAGCAGATGGGAGAAAGAGGCTAAAAAGATTCAGTGGAGGCTTCAGCGGACAGAACAGATGGGTTGTGGGGGGGAGAGAATGGGGTTTCTGGAGTAATACTGGAGCTAGCAACTCAGAGGTCAATGAAGGTCCGTGATATTCTGGGTGCAAAGTGATTGAGAAGGCTAAAAAGGCTGGAGAAGCTAAGTGAGGATTTAGTGAGGCTGTGGATCAGGGTAGTGACAGCTCTTCTCTCCTTCTGCTGTTCTGAGAGCTTGCCCCTTTTCATGGGTAATCATCTTCTTCCTCTCTTTCCTGAAGCACAGGACTTCCACCTGCCATCCTTTGCTTGTCACCCATGGACCTGTCTTCATCTACTAACCTTTCCCTGATAGGAAGTACCCTGTCCTCCCACAGAAGCAAGGCCTGCTTCTACCAGAACAAGCTGCAGTAGAACACTGAAAAGGATGGATGTCAGAGAGGTTTTTGCTCCTACACCTTCCTGAAGGAAAGACAGACTGAAACTTGACTATCATTTCTTTAGGAAGCTGCACATCCCTAGATTACATCCCGTTTGTTCATTTGGTGTTAGCAACAGCGGGAGAGGAAGGCGGCTGTATAAAGCAGGAAACAAAGACCTGCTGTTCAGCCTAGAAAGCCAGGCCCAGTCTTTGGCATAGATGAAGCATATAGTCTGTTGCCATAAGCTGCTGCCTACCTTGTCTTTTGGCTTAATACAACTCCGTATGCGAGTGTGCGTATTGTGTATATATACATATGTGTGTATGTATATAGTTTAATCCAAGAAATAATGATAAAAACACAATAATGAGCTTCCAAGTATTATCAAGCCTATTAAGCTCCAAATAGTTCATTGAGGACCAATTTCTAAGTGCTAAATAGTACAGCTAGATTTTGCTTTTATGCAAAAATCAATGCAAACACATGAATCATTGAGAAGCATGCTGCAGCCTTCCAAAGTCAGTTTCTAATTAGCAATCCATTGATCCAAATAGTTAGTACTACAAATAACACAGGAAAAAAAAAAAGTGTTCTACTAAGTGTATGGGAAAAAAGAGTCAATTTTTTTGCCCTTTACAATTAATTTCAATTCTTTCCAGAATTGAGGAAACCGCCAAAGGTTTGCATCCTTAACACTATTTTCTATGTTCAGCAGTGTTTCTTCTTTCATTCCCACCAGTTAGAAAACTTACTCATATTGTGCATGAGAATAAACCTATTAAAGAAAATAGACGAGGGGAAACTAGGCTTTGCAGGAATGTTTTTCTTACTACAAGAGTTCTTCCCCTCTTGGAACAGGGAATTGACCTAGCCTGTATCATCCCACTGCAATATTGTACATTTGTCCTGCTGTTTTGACAGATATTTAGGATGGTGAAAATCTGACATCAGACTGGAATCAAAACTAACAAAGGCTTAGACTTTAAAAGGTTTTATTTATTTTGTGGTCAGTATAAAACATGTTAATATGTGTAAATCCTTTACATATGACTGTCAGTAACTTGTAGAAACATTTAGCTACTTCCTATAGGGAGCTAGGGTCCATTGCAGTTGAAAGTCATAGGAAAGTCTTCCAGAAGTAAATGAGATCGCAAATTTCACCATGGATATTATTTCAATATAAGAAAGGAAATGCTAAGAATTTCTCTGGTTGAGATCCCCTTTTTAGATTTTCTGCCCTTTCTGGGAAAACAAGAGGGTTGTCTAAGACTGAAATGAATCCTACAAAATGGCTGAAGACAGTCAACATAAAGGTAAATATTGCATAGTAGCAGCTCTGTAAGTCTTGCACTTTTTCTGGTTAACGAATGAGTGGCAAGTATTGCTTAAAACTGAGGTCTGCTGCAAAAGAACCATTATTCAGTCTGTCTTCAGTGATCTATAGGATCACCATCAGTCTGCATTTGGTACTATGTATTTGGTATTGTTCAACCCATGACCTTTAGTCACCTTCAAATTTCAAATCATGTAAATGCTTAAAAGTAATTGCTATGTTTTGGGATAAATTGAGCTATTTTAAAATTGTGTTAAAACTGTGATTTGCATTTGGTAGAGAAAGCCAGTCTCAAGCTCAGTGTTCACAGAAAAGCATATAATGGTGCTATCTGAAGAACAGCATTAACATCAAAACTCAGTGAAACATGCCATTTAAATGAAAGTTTGAGATATATTTTTAATTCATTACTTTAATATTTGCAGAAAAAAGCTAGGATTTCCCTCTTTATTAGTGTCCAGACATTCAACTATTTGTTTAGAAAGAAACAGCTTATTTGAGAATCTTGGTGGAATACTTCCATCAAAGTACTGAGCTTATTAGAACCAAAATCTTCATCAGCAGACAACCTTTTCATCTCCTCAAAATTAAACAGCTTCTCAAGCAATTTGGAAAACTATTTCTAAAATAATTTTTGCTGGCAATTTTAAATGTTAAATATCTTTCTTTTTTTTCACTTGGCTCCATGTGTCTGGTCACAAACGAATTCCAAAGCTTAGCTGAACAGAATTTTGCATAGGAGTGATTGTAACTGTAAGGAAACTGATGAACTAATTAACTAACCAGAATGTATGGCTGAAATTATGGAGATGTCCTGGAGCTTAGCAGAAAGTACTAAAAGTAATCCTATCCCTGAATCTTTATTACTGCTGTTCATCTAATGTAGATATAGTGCAGTTTTAACCTGAACCTAGGTATAATCATGTGGATTGAAAATGGAGTCAAAGTGTGATAGAAGAAGGTACAACATGACATAAGGAATCTTAGTTGTGCTGTAACTTGTTTGCTGTCAAGATTGCTTGCTGTAAATTAAGTCAGACTGATCAAAAGCCATTGCTTTGTTTCTGTGCTACATCTTGTAGCACAACTCTTAGACACTGAACACAGCAAATAGGGTCCATAAACTGTATTTCTGTGTTGAAATTTGACAAAAGCCAAAGAAATTCTTAGAAAAACATAGTTTTCTATTACATTCCGAGACACCTAATGCAATTTCTGTACACCCTGGCTTCCCTCTTTTGCTCTATGTAACTTTTCTGATGATGAAACTAATAACTGTATGAAAACAGGTTTTATCTGCTGTTGGTGAAAATCATGACTTTAAGCATTTTATAACAAATATTTATTAAATTATTATTGCTCTGAAAAAATCTTGCTTACATAGTAGGTAATAAAGGAAAAAGAAATTTTCCCCTCTATTTTCATTTCAACTTTTACATCCTCAAAGACAGAAAAGTGAGGTGCATTGAAAGAAAAAAAAGAGTGGCATCACCAGCTCAAGAACAGGTAGGACACTAGAGGGATAATTAGTATATAGTCACTCAAATGTTCCAGCAGTCTGATCTCAGCAGTGATGAAAATACAGCCTTATTCTGTATTTAGGGATCATCAGAAAAATCATCAGACCTATTGATGCGTACAATTCAAAATAACACTTGTAAATTTTCTCTGTATTGTTGTAAGCCAGGTATGTATGTAACAGTTCTTTCTGTATTCATCTTCCACTCAATGAAAACAGAACAGAAAAATGTTCTGTGTATCCTTGTTTTCTATAAAATCTACCAAGGCAATACGCTTAAGTTTTCAGTTTACTTCCCTCAGTTATTTTGATATAACATTGCCTAACCTTCTGATGTGCCTGCAGGCTTCATGCATGTTTTCTAGTATTCAGGGAGGCAAAGCAGAAACTGTTTTAGGAAGCAGCCTGTTGGTCTACTGAGATATTTTGTATCAATCAGGATGCTTCCAAGCCAAACAGTGGGTTGACATTTCTATTGAAACACATCATTTCTGTTTGGTTTCCTCCACTATGAACTGTAAGATTGAGGCACAAATGCAATTAAACCTGAAAATCTGCCCAGTGACTAGCATTCCTGTGAATTCTTTCGGAGCCAGCAGTGTCTTCTGATAGCAGAACTGCAGTGGTCACTTTTCAAAGCTCAGCATTTGCCTAGAATTGTCAAGCAACTATCTACAATCAAGCGTTGAAAGCAACAGGAATCAAAAGGTTTTAATTTCTGAAAATGTAAAGGAAAACATTTCAAATCTCTGAGCAAATGTCTATTCCTTGTTTTAAACACATGGGGAAATGTGAGAGTCTCAATTACTAAACAAATTGTCAGTGTAATCATGTTCAACGGTGTTTACTTGTTCACTTATATAATATATATGCCCATTGTGCCTTTAAGTGTTGTGCATGTCTCTCTTCTTCCAAGTTCCCCAAAAAAACTGATATTGGGCAAGATTTTGACCTGAGCTTCAGAGGTGGCAGCTGGAAGCTAGTGATAGTTGACCACATGAACTCAACCGAACTTGCTTTTTTTCTTAAATGTTTTTTTTGCAGTAATACAGAAAAGCAATCTGTGGTTTCTTCAGCTATATCTAACACCTTTGTGTCATGGCTCTCAGGCAACTGTTCTAGCCCTGAGACTACTGTACAAAACGTGAGTAATTAATACTGCCATTGTTTGAAAAGACAGAGAGCCATAGTGAAATCACAGAGCACATCACTGGCACTTAAGTCCATGAAAGAGTGCTGCAAAACCTGAACTTGCACAGCTACACACCGCAGCAGAGCAGGGAGAGGTTTCTCCAAGTGTGACGTTGTTCCAGGCACACTTGTTCCCTGAGCATTCCTTCCACACTGGCTTAGCTGACTGCACTGTGGTGTGCAGGGTATTGTAATCCCACTTCTGGGTCAACTAAAACTCCATTTGCTGTAAAAAATCACTCTGCTCCTGGATGCCTCAAGTTTATTCCATTTTCTAAATTTCTTTGTGGATTGGACATGTGGGAATGTCCTAAAGTCCCACTGAATTTAGATGATTTAATGTTTACATATGTGTCTGTTTCCCCAATAAACATAAGCAAAGAACAATATTAATCTACTTGGAGAATAGGTCTCACAGGAAAAAGCGTTGTTTTCTTGTTTAGAAAGTAAAAAATAATAAATAAATTCTATTACTAAAAATGCAAGGCCAAAAAGATGCACATGTGCCTGATCCAAACCATATTATTTTTCTGTTGAACACTTAACAGGAAAACAAAGACAATTTCTTCAAATGTAAATGAAAAAAAAAAAAACCAAACATAAACAAAGTTTTCTTTAGGGACATTTAAACACTAAGATCAAAGAAACTGCCTGGTACTCTTACTAAATTACAGGGAGCCAAGACCATTTTGCAAGCACAATATTCACAATGGAATTTCCAACACTTTTTTGCCCTGATTCAATGCTCTAAGCAGCTCGTTATTTCAAGTCTTAGCTGCACAGAAGTTATCTGAGTTAGGCTGACATTGATAATACATTAAAAAGCTTAGAAGCACACTACTAGAACACCTACTTATAGTAAGATATTTGCAACATGAAACAAATAAAACTCTTGAAGTATTCCTGCCTTTGACATCTTTAGCCATCCAAAGCTAAGACGAAAATTAAAAAAATAAAATCTTATTGTAAAAAATATTTTAAAATGTCTCATGAAGAGTAGAAGCAATCAGCTCAGAAGTGGGGAAATGGAAGTTAGTAGTATAGCATTTGATTCCCAAATCTAAGGAAGCATCATAGAAATTATAAAGTTAATATTCCCTCTCCAGCTCAGGTAATGAATGAAGAAATAGTGCTGTCCTTTAATAGAGACATTAGCCAAAAATCCTCAAAGTGGCAAAGTGTTTCTAATGATTGCATGCTCTGCAAAGTACATTCTTTCTTAGATTTGTATTGTTGATGCATCCAAACTACTTCTGTACTTCTGATAAGTGTATGTATCTTCTAATATATTCTTTTCAGAATGTACTCTTGATCGAATAGCAATACTCAGCAAGGTGTTGGGAGTACACAGAAGAGACATCCAAGAATTTTCCATAATTCAGATCAATCGAAACAAGAACAAAAACTCAGTTTTTCAAAAGGTTTAAATATCATCATAAAAAGGCTTGAGGCACCTCCAAAATACTAACATTTGATCAGTGAAACCAGGAGTAGTAGTTTGTTTTGCTTTTGTAAAATTACAGTGGACAAAACCTCTAGGACTCTGTCAAAAGCCAAGTGTTTCCTAGTCTTATTCTTTTATGGTTTGATTAGGCAATTATTAATGTATTTCACATGGGCCCATCAAGACATTTAATCTTTGCCTTTACAGTTAATAAAAATTAAAAGATGACAGGAACATCCACAGTTCTTCCATACTCATGTTTGCAGCATGCTTGGCCTTGGTCGAGATTCAGCTACATTTGGAAGATTTTTCTTTACAGTCACAAGGCCTAGAAGCATTTATCTGAAAATGCAGTTTCTGTAGAGGCTGATAGCAGGGTAGCAACAGTTGTCCTCAGTCCTGAGGTGCGCTAGCAGCATTAGTGTCACCAGTCACATCTTAACTGTGCTCTGGCTGGGTAGCTGGTCAGCAGTACAAGGAGGTCAGGACCACCATGTGGCATCCAACAGCGCACAAGTGTCCTGGAGTTTATATACAGCCACTGACATGCAGCCAAGAAAAGTTAAATGAAAAGCTGGGGTGTTACAGTCAAGGTATTTCCAGAACAGACAGGAAAGTGATTGTATATTGGTAAGACCTTACCTGGAATACTATATACAACTATGGCCACTAAGAGAAAGAAGAAGAAACTCGAACTACAAAAGACATAGAAAACAGCCGTGAAATAAGCAAGAAATACATGAGAATGCTAAAAAGGGTTTCTTTGCTTATCCTAACAAAACAACGGCTGAGATAGGGTATATGCTGTCATCCGTAAATACAGCAGTGGTAAATGCTCAGGGTGAATGTTAAAATTGATGTTGTTAGAAGAATAAAATGGTATGTTTCAGCCAGGAGTAAAATTCTTTTGGTAGTTAAAAGACATTTCACAGGTTTACATCAAGGAGCATCTGGAACCATCCTTCAAGCAGAGCAACAATGGCAAAAATATATTTGATAGATCTTGATCCTTTTATTAAAGCATTATATGATGTGTTCCCTCTGAATACAGAGGTGTGGTCCCAGTGTCTCAACCTGTCTTTCTTTCTGCCTCTACCTTTTCTTCTTAATTTTGTTCAGCTGAAATGTACACCAACAGCCCGAATAACACCTGAACAGCTGTGTTTGTCACCGCCACTGCCTCCTCAGCAGTGTCTTGTGTATAGAGTGAAACAGAAATAGTGGAGACAGTTATTACAACACAAAAGCTAAAATAAATTAAGTGTTCTTCTATTATTAACAAGCCTAACTAAGGAAATACTATAGCAAATGACAGCTAGGAGGTAGTTGGCCTTTATGTAGTTATGCTATATTTTTTAAAAGTGCATATATATATATATATATGCATACAAGATTTTAGTAAGCATCGGTTGGCAAATCTATTTAGCTATTCAAATAGATTTTATCTCACAATGTTGATTTCTCACATTTATTTCTACTCACTGTGCATAGAATTGACTGCATTATGCCAATGTGTGCCATGTTAACTATTTCTAAAGGTTACCAAATACGTAATCATAGATGACATGAAAAAGTACTTGGATTTCACTCCCCAAGAAACTGAGTTCTGAGTCATTGGTACCTACTTCTGCTGTAAACTATAAGTGAAAAACACCCCCTAAATGTACATGTTAGAGAAAAAATACATCAGCTAGATCTTCCATTCTTCTTCATTTGTATATCAAAGAGCTGTGAAGATGTTACTCCCTTTTGGTTGCAAGACAGTGCTCATATGCCCTTCTGCAAAAACTTCACAGAAACATCCTGACCTCTTCAGATGCTTTCTGTTTAAATGTTTTCAGTTAAATAATGAAAGCCAAAGGCTTATGATGCATCTCCTAATTAAGACAAACAGCATTCATTTCCATTTTTAAATGCTATGTATTACTTTGCCTCCATCTTTCTTCTTTTTTGCTTTTCACTGTATCCCAACCATCAAATGTAAGACTTCTGATTCTCCTGCAAACAAAGGCCTGCACAGCTGTTACTTTGCAACAAGCACATTGTGGGCCCCATCCAAAGCTCATTGAAGTCACAGTCTTTCAGTTGACTTCAAAAGGCTTTGGATAGACTCCTTTTTTAAGCTATATCTTAATCTGTGATGCATTTTTAAAGCTGAAAAACCTTTAATTCACTGACGTTTCTGTAGTTTATTATAACATGACAGACTAGAAAGATGCGCAAACAAAAAAATGAACAGAGTTAACTTTGCACAAAGTGTTAATACAAAATGTACTCTTACGATGCTGCTGCCAACTACTTTTAATATCCTAATAATGTATTGTTACTCTATGACAATACAGAATAATTTTAAATCCCCATTCATAAAGACTCCAATTATAATCTAATTCAGCTCAGATTAACTATGCTTTGATGGCAATTTCCTTCTACAAAAAAAAATAGCCTAAGATAATGTGCTGCAAATATAGTTTCAATGCTAATAAGAGGCAGTTTAACAGCCTAGAGAAGTTCATTCTGACTACATTTTCATTGCAGTGATAAACAGTACATAAAGCACCTCAATTACATATTTAATATAAAAAATGAAGTTGTAACACACAATTTAGTCAAACTACTGTTAACTTCACTTTAGGTATCCTACTCTTTTGATACGCAAAATTGTAATTTTGCTACTTCTGCGCAACTGTGACAGAGTTGAAATCAGTGTTAGCAGTGTCACTACAGACACATCTGCTTCATATCATAATTTCATTGCTATGAAAAACTACAGTAGCTTTCATTGTCTAAAACTGCAGCAGCTGTAAGTGGGACATTTTAGTTCATTACTGCTTCAGCCGAGCTTTGCACTGAAAATTATTCAGTAAACTTTCATGACAGCTTTTGATTTTTACTATATCTTACAACATTCTTTTATTGCCATAAGTTGTTTTCTTGAAATAAATGTAAAATGATACGGAGCTACATTGCCTATACCAGCTGAAGATTTGATCCAAAAGCTGATTCTGACATCAAGGCCCTGGCACAAGAGCAAATCATAAATCTAAATGAAAAATCAGAATAGAGATATCTGCTGAGGGTTTTAATCTCAGTGAAATCACTAAGTCAATCCCTTTCACTAGAGTGCAAGGATTACCATGCCTATAATCTTTAATATTAACTTCTAATTAACATATTTTTCATACATTGAAAAATAGTAATTATATTCCAACCTTTCTCCTTTTTTCTTTTAACTTATTCAAGAGCAAACTCATGAATGAGTGAAATCTTCTGACTGATACTTGGCAGTAACAACCGGAATTTTATTTCATGAAATGGATTTTGTATTCCAGAGCAAACAAAAAAGGAGTAAAAGGGAATTCCTCTGAAACTCGTTTATGCAAAAAAGAATGACCAGAAAGTAGCCTAGCTATGACTGACAGCTGTGATTAAAAGGACCCACACGGAAGCTTGATCTGTTTTATAACAAGCAGAAATTAGTACATTGGTCTCCCTTATACCCAGGTAGCCTGAGTAACTAACTGCAGGGACAAAATCTCCTCTAAGAAGCTTCTGTTAGTCTTTAGAAGGAAATATTGATTAAGCCAGATTAATTCTGTAATGATTGTAAAGCAGGTCTGAAAATTCTCCAAGATACAGAAGACCTAGATCTGAATTCAGAATCAGACTTGGAGCAGGATTTTCAATTTATATCTTCTTCTCTGAAAAGCATCTTAACAATTCCAGTTAAGATGAACGGGTTCTTTCTGACATCATAAATTCTGCCATTGACAGAGGAAATTATTTAAACATACTCAAATATAATACTTTTGATGACCCAGACCAATCCAAACACAAACACAACCCTGCTTCAGGTGAAAGACTCCCAGTTGTGTCTTGGAATAAGCTGAAGGTATGGTCAAGATATGTTTACACATCTTTTCTTATTAATAGCTCTGCCAAATACTTTAATCTGCACAAACCACTCTAGTGAAATTATCACATTTTTAATAAACATTGGGTTTGCTTATCTTTCTGAATTGTTGATTATCACTCTTTTTAAACACTTTGTTTTCTTAGTGATTTTACTGAAATGAAATGTTGCAATTTTCTCCAAATTTAAATCGAGTCAGTGACTTTCATTGTTTTTTTCAAAATCGTATGAATCTAATCCATTTTGAAAGGAAAAAATGGGGATGTTAATGAACCAGATTTTAAAAGAACAGAATAAAAGAGTTCATTTATGCTGTAAACTACAGTGTATAACCCTTTGGCTACTGTCATTTTCAAAGTCCTTTTAGTATCCAGAATTAGATTTTTCAAATGAATTACCCACTGACAACAAAAGGGAGAACAAAAGCCTTCTGGGCCTCAGTTACTACGCCCCAGCTTCCGGAAGGCAGAGGGTTATACCGCTGACCAGAAGATGGAGACACAGTATTCTTCTTGGAAGATAAGTTGCAGCTCAAGGTCCAGATAGTCTTAACGTTCTACTGATTGTGACTTTGCAATTCATCAATTTAACAGGTTAGCTCAATCCAAATCCAAATCCAAATGCATCTTCTGGGTTTTTCTCAACTGTACATTTTTCTGGATTGTAGCTGTTACAGCTCTAAATGCTCTAATTACTTGGATAGTGGCAGTTTTGATTTTAAGCATAAAATTGTGGATATATTTGTATAACAATGAACTAGATAAATGTTTAACTACTTTATCATCTTTCTATGATTAACAATTTCTCAAAAAACAACAGAATTTTTTGTAAATCAATTTATCTATGTGAGTTCCATACTAATGGAGTCACATTTCCTAGACTCTCACTTGCTTGTGTTTTTGAGTGTACATTTTACAAATTCATATACTTGGGGTTCTTTGCTCAGCTGAACACTACCAAATAGCTTTATTTGTATATCCCAAATGAATATTTGGAACTACATTCAGTGTGAGAAAAACCACTCATTCCCGTTCAAAATTCAACTTCTCTCAATACTCCTTAACTTCAAAGTGTTTTTCCACAAATATTCCCATCCATAAATTCATTCATTTTAATGTTCACTTAAAACATGATTTTAAAAATTGATTGAAACATTTTTTTTTAAATAAATAGTACAACCATGAAGAATCTTGAAATGACTCATCAACAAGCTCTGAACCCTGTGCCTCCAGATACTCAACACAGACTTTTATCAGTTGTGTCAAACAGCATCAGCATTATCACGATTCTCCTCTTCACTCCAGAGAAACACACAGGCTAGTCATTCTCTCAAAAGAGAGAAACTAACCAAAGACTGGTATATTTATTCTAAAGATAAATTGTAAGTGGTGCATCAATTATTCTCTACACTTGGG
The DNA here is from genome assembly GCA_013400195.1 of Aramus guarauna. NCBI lineage: Eukaryota > Metazoa > Chordata > Aves > Gruiformes > Aramidae > Aramus > Aramus guarauna. The sequence goes on along the minus strand of VXBL01002645.1, from coordinate 151,109 downwards.
TGTCTACTGTCTAGAACACTAGAATATTATGACCCTTTTTGTTAGAGTTGCCATATGGAAATTCTGAGGTAACTTATATGCTAAATTCTGGAGAACAGCAAGAATGTTTACTCAAGCATTACACTAAGCCAGAGTAAATAACCAAGACTGAAGAAAAGAGAAATAAAAGCACAGTTTACTGTGTTCCTCTTACGGTTAGAGCAAAATGGATCAGCCAGGAGGTTTGACAGAAGTCAGAAAACAGCTAGAAACCTGTAGGATCAATAACAAGAAGGGCTTTTCAAGGTGACTGGACTGAAATTCCAGAGTTCTGTATTCACAGAGGCTCAATTCAGCTTTAGGGCACTAGAACTCAAACCATCCATCACTAAATAGATTGTACTGGTAGGAAGCAACAAGAATGAGAGAGTACAGCTTGTGATTATAGACATAAAGGGGGGAAAGCACACAGATGAGCATGCTTCTGAGCATGTGGTAGAAACTTTCTATTTTCTACAATATATTGATCTATTTCATGGCACAATAGAAAAGGGAGCAAAAGTCAAATAGCAAAAGTATTTTTTTCAAAACTGGCAAAATCAAGCTCTAATCAAGAACTGGTATGTGGGATCTGGTTGGGGATGATGTCCTAAAGCAGTACATATTACCCATCATGTTTCCATGAGTTAGTACAATATCAAACACAAAGCCACATGGGATTTAACATTGTTAGCTCTTGCAGAGTCCTGTAGCACACTGCCAAGAAACAAAATGTAGTCACTGTGAGCCCATGAGCTCTGAAGTCCACAGTAGGTCTAAAGCTATGACAAATTCTGCAACATTAAAAGCTCAGTTGTCTTTGTTTCTCAGGAATCTTCACAAAAATGTCTCCCTTATTCTAGTAGGAGCATTGAAAGGAAGATAAAGTCGTAAAGTTCACACAGATGAACATCTCGACTAATTTGCTACAGGCTCATGCACACAATTCCTCTCTCCTCCCATCTCCCAAAAGCCATAGATTTTCTTATGAAAATAAATTTTACCTTTTGGCCAGCTCCATTCCTGAGATCCATGGGTTAATGCCCAATTTGCTACAGCTTTGTGGCAGTTTAGGAATCTACTGACTGTATCAACAACATTAAGTGGTATGACACAAGAGAAGCAAAGATACTTAGCCAAGTACAGTTGGTATTTGAGGACCTGGCATCCACACCGTATTTATTTCAGAGGGCTTTTGGAATAGCTCTAGTCTGGTCCCATACGCTGAAGACCACTTAGCAGTTGAAGTATATTGGGTGTACTACTAGGAATCATCTTCCACTTAGGTTTTACCCAAAAGGAACCCTGTTTGTGTACTCTGGGCCACTTAGCAGTGTGAAACAAAGCAAGTTAAGCTGGACAACAAGGAGATTAATTTCAGCAGTGCTCTCCTAATCTGAACTAGAATACTAATGTAGTTGTAGCCACTGGTTACTTGCCATGCTGTCAAGAGAGGGATTATTGTTAGTGTTAAAAGTCTGTAAGAATGTAGAGAGAAAATGTTTTCTATTAAAATAATGTAACTGTTTCAGAGGGAGAGTAAAGGAATTTGTATAGATGTGCAGACATATAATCTTCTAGCAAGGTCTCGACTGAGGAGGTCTATAAGGCAGAATACAGAGCAAACATTTTTTGCTGCTGTCACCAGAATTAATTCCATTTTAGCCAAGTTGAAAGTTACATACATGTGTTCAGCAGAGACTTAGCAGAACTTCATAGTTTATTTTCTCAAGACTTTCCTTCAGTACAGTTTGGCATGAATGACAACATGGATCAGGGATGCAGAAATGGACTGTGAAAAGACTGCTAGGAAACATGCAGAAAACAGGGATGAAAGCTGGTGGGAATGGAAGAGTGAGAAAGAAATGGAAGCATGAGTTAAGGAAAGAGCACTGAGATTCACCAAACAAATAAAGCATGGCTAGAAGCTGTAAGAAGCCAATGGAAGAATAAAAGACAAGGCTGGAAAAGGGACAAAGTGGTAGGAATGGCGCAGACTACAAAATACTCTTTGCCCCTCTCTTTTCTACCTGAGTACATAATCCAGCTTTCCAAAATTCAAGTGTAGTGTTTCAGTGACACACTGATATAGTCTTTTTGGATGGCAAATGATTCCATGCATCCATGTCTCCTAAAAGCACCAGAGATTCAGAAAGCAACCTATAAAGAACATTATTTTACATAGAATCTTAGGGTATGGCTTGCAGTTTCTGCAATTTTTTTTAAAAAATTCTCAGGAGATTGAAGATAAAGAATATGGTATTCTGTCTTACTTGTATAGTTGTCCCTGAAAAAAAACCAGTATTTTTTTTCTTCTAAATTAATGGTAACTTTGGGTAGCCTAAACTGTTCTAGCTTTCTTTGGGGGAATGGCATGTGCATAGTACTTTGGATAAATAAAGGATTCAAAATTGTATCCTTCTGTTACTTCATTGAAACTTTGCTAATAATAACTCTTTAAAAATCCTTTCTAACTTCAAAAATAATGTTATTATTGGATACATTTGTTCACAAAATGAACGCAGGTATAATTTCTTCTGTTAATATTCGAAACATTAGTTCATCAAAATCATTATCAGTCATTGAATGACTTTAGTTTATGTCCTGATGGATCATAAAAACAGACAGTCCACTTTTATTGCCATCATTTTCTAAGATGACATTATATTATTATTATTGTTGTTATTATTATTATTATTTTATCATCCTAACTGAAAAAATTAGGACCACTGCCAACTACTGCAGTATTTTGGCTCTTCAGCAGATCCTGAGGAGTACTGAAGTATGATAGGAACTATGTTTTTTGTATACTGCGTATTTTCATTTTAGCTTCAGTCCTAAAACTTCATCTGCTTTCTGACTTCACATATCTATGCCAACAACTGCTTTTTCATTAAATTCTCTACACATAATAAGAGAAAAAAAGTGGTATAAGCGCTATGACAGTGTTCAGGTCATCCATGAATTCTCTAATGGTAGGGAAACCTCAAAAAACTAGCTGTTGTTGGAGTGGAACAAATCAGACTTAAAGGGCGGGTGAATCTGATTTTGTATTTGCTGCATTTTGCCTTCAGCAAACACTACTGAACAAATCCTTTTCCCCCCCAAAGGGATGGCTAGAGCTGGTTTTGGTTTGAATCTATGTCAATATTTTTACGTCAGACAAATAAAAGTGATTAAGCTATGGTTTGAGTAAGTTTGTCAAATCAGTCTTAAATAACTAAATGAATTCTGAGTTATTCAAGCAAGCACGTGAAAATAGAGATAGCAGTAACTTCTCACTTCCCCACCGTTTTAGGTATTTTTTAGGTTTTTAAACATATAAGGAAAATGAGCTTTGCTGCAGCAGCTTCAGCAGGGAGTACATGTCTATCTATGACTACATGTTAACTCTTTAGAAAGGGTTAATGGTGAACATTATGAGCAGTGATGTCTAAGAAAGTGGTGTAAGTTAACCTTTATGACTGTCAACACAGAGGCATTCCTTGTTCTGTGGTCACACTTTAGTTACAATAAAACATGCTTATGGAACACATAGTCAAAACTTGTTGTCAATTATTTAGTATTCCCATAAACCATTAGATGGTCAAAAATATCTTTAATTGATTCCATCTCTACCTACACTACTTATTATTTATTAGTATAACAAACTTCTCCATGGGAACAGCTAATTGTACCTCCCTAGTGGCCACTTCAAGTGGAATAAGCATTGCACAGTGCTGCCTAAGATACTGCTGAAAGGTCTTCAGCATTTGGGATTTGATTAAAACTGTATTACATGTACACATCAGCAACCATTGCTAAAACAAAACACTAATTTAAAAAATCCTTCTGCTATACTGCTTAACACAATTGAAAAGCCTTGCATGCATGGCAAGAGGAGGGTGGGAGAGTCTGCTCTCTTTTTTTTTCCCCCCTCAGACAATCATTTTGTAATAGAAATAATATAGCATTCTCTTGTACAATGAGAAGGGAAAGTGTGAACTCTACCAGCTGCACTGTGGGAGAGACCTTTTCCTCTGACATACACGTAGCACAGCTAGCTACTGCTGTCTAAGCTGCATGTTTTTGTTTCCCATTTTTTTTTAAAGACATAATTGTTAATCTGTTCTATAGTAGAAAAGACAGATGTTATGGAAATAGTAAGCCACACTGTGTTTAGATTGTTCTGTGACAAGACATTCCATAGGCAATGTTTCACAAAGGAAGATTTGGACAACAAAGCATCCATTTTGAGACATGCAGGTGAGTTGTAAATAATACTGAACAATATCAATATAACAGCATTGCAAGTATATTATAACATTTAATTAAAGTGTTCAAAACTTACACAAAAGTGTAAGAAGTAGTAAACAATTTATACAGTGACCAATATAAACCAAGATTTTACAAATATATATTAGGCTGATTACTGGGTTAAAATTTAAGCAAAAATCAGCAGGTATTGTTTTAACTTAAAATAACTTGCATTCTTTCATCACACTCAGAAACCCTTTGTCAAAATGAACAATCTCTGAAAGTCTCCAAAGATGCAATTTGAAATATAGCTGGCTGATTCAGATTACTCTTGCCTGGCTTTTTTTTTTTTTTTTTTTTTTTTTTTTTTTTTTGTTCTTTATCTATAATA
>VXBL01002645.1:132117-142997 GCA_013400195.1 Aramus guarauna | reverse complement strand
CGGGTCTGTCTTGGAGCCAGCTGGCATTGGCTCTATCAGACACAGACCCCTTGCCATGGGCAGGGACACTCTCCACTAGACCAAGTTGCTCAAAGTCCCATCCAACCTGGCCTTGAACACTTCCAATTGATGGGGCATCCTCAACTTCTCTGGGAAACCTGTTCCAGTACCTCACCACCCTCACAGTGAAGAATTTCCCCGCTTGACCTGCTGGGCAGAATCACCTGGGCAGAATCTCCTCCCTCGACCTGCTGGTCATGCTTCTTTTGATGCAGCCCAGGATATCCTTGGCTTTCTGGTCTGCAAGTGCACATTGCTGGGTCACGTTGAGCTTCTTATCCAACAACACCCCTAAGTCCTTCTCAGGGCTGCTCTCAATCCATTTTCTGCCCAGCCTGTATTTGTGCTTAAGATTGCCCTGATCCATGTGCAGGACCTTGCACTTGGCCTTGTTGAACTTCATGCAGTTCATGTGGGTCCACCTCTCAAGGTTTCAAGGTCCCTCTGGATGATACCCCTTCCCTCCAGCATATCAACCACATCACACAGTTTGGTGTTGTCAGTAAACTTGCTGAGGTTGCACTCAATCCCACTTTACATGTCCCTGACAAAGATGTTAAACAGTGCTGGTCCCAGTACCAACCCCTGAGGAACACTAGTCCTCACTGGTCTCCACTTGGACATCAAGCCATTGACCACAACTCTGAGTGCAACCATCCAGCCAATTCCTTATCCACCGACTGGTCCATTCGTCAAATCCATGTGTCTCCAACTTACAGACAAGCATGTCATGCGGGACAGCATCAAATGCTTTGCACAAGTCCAGTTAGATGATGTCAGTTGCTCTTCCCTTATCCACCAATGCTGTGAAATATGTAAAATGTAAATATGTAATATTTATGTAAATATGTAATATGTAAAAATGCAACTTTGTGTGTTCTAAATACCTAATAATAGGGGAAAGCCTCTGTAAAACCCAGGTAAACCACTTGCTTTTGTACAGATTAACATATCTGGCTCAATCATAATGGTAGAAATATGGAAACCCAGAGGGAATTGTTCTGCTGTTATTAGGACTTGCTATAAATAAAATATGAACCATATATTCCAAGAACAAATCTCTATTATGATTACAAAGAGGTATCTAAATGAAGAGAGAATTCTCTTGCTTACTGAGTATAGTGAAACAGAAAATCATTGCAAACAAAAAGCTTTATCAATATAACTTTTTCTGAAAATGTTAATGAATTTTACAATAGAATATTTTTTCAGTCTTGAAAGATCCACCCCCAATCGATGCCCCAAATAGTCTTTATATTAATTTACCACAATATGTGTTTTAATAAGGATCATAATACATAAATAAAAGAACTGATAAAAAGAACAAAGGGATTAAAAAACACCAAAAAACACTCAACCCGGAAGCTAGCAAGACTAACTGGCAGAAAAGCAGGGAAATGCAGATTTTCAAAATACACAAAAAAGTCTGCTTAAAAGCTGTAGCTGAAAGTACTTCTTAGGTTTAAAAGACTAGTTACTAACACAACATACTGAAAAAACTGCAAGAGGTAAGCAGCATGTTCACTAGTAAAGTGAGTAAGTGTTACAAATTTTACTAAAGAATCTCAAATACATGAATCAATGATAATCCATTTTTTTTTTCAGTAAAGAATTTGGATGTTTTAAAACTAAAGACTGATTTTTTTTAAACATAGGAATACCTCTACCTCTGTTTATTATACTATACTATTAGTAATGTTAAACAAATTAAAAACAATCTTTTTGATATAACTTCTTACCTATTCCTCAATAACACCAAAGTAAAAAACTTATTAGTAAAACTTTCTAAAACATGAAATTAAATTTCCCAAATCTTGGCACTAAGACACTTATCAACTTTCTCTGCCCAATGGCCTGTTATGTCTCAGCAATGAAATATTGTGCCTTATCAAATCAGAGACCTAGCTACTACCAAGACAAATCAGATCTCCCCGTATGGAAAGCCCCTTCAAAGACGAGCAGTTGTTTCTGCTATTCCTGTCTCTCAGTGGCAGCAAAGTCTCCAAGGATCTCCAACTTCCTACCAACACCCTTTCCCTTCTCTGGGCAACTTCAGAGCAGCAGATATATTCTTCTTCATATTCTGAAAAGCATGAGAAGGTGCTGAGTTTCCATTTTTTCCTAATCCAAAATTTCTCATTTAATTAATTTTGTGCTTCCCAGCCTAGCCTGGGGTCAGATTATGCATCCATTTAATCCCTAAATCAGTTTTCATCTGCCAATCATGTGTTTGTCAATTTTTCCTCATCACACCAGTGCATCTCCACAGCTTCTTTTATCACCTGGAAATTGGATATAGCAGGGCTTAAAATCTTCTCATTCACATGACAGGAGAAATCAACACAGTTTTTTCACATAAGTGCGCTTTCCTTAATAACACCTCAAAATCCCCTACAAAGAGAGAAAACAGAAATGAGGTGACCTTAGATGAAGAATCACATGAGTAAGACAGGATCTGTCCATGTTTCCACTCTACGTGGCACAGCACCGGGGCACATTCATCCTAATGGCTTTATTGAACACTATCACTCCAAACATAGGAGAACAACAATAATTAGTGATAGTAATTAAAGTGAGCAAGATGCTTACTTACCATTAAAATCAGAAAAAAATTGTGCTAGCATATTTCTTGTATATATATTAAATATACAAATAAGTCTATAAAGATGCAATGATGACTTTTATATTAAGCTAGGTTTTTTAATGATTTCAGAGTTCTGTTATCATGTTCAAATGTTTAATGAAGAGTTTACCGCTACTCAATTCTTAATCAGTTTAAAATATTACTATCTTTTCCTTCGGGGGAAAAAAAATATCTGAGATGACCATACCTTTGATTTAATTGTACAAGTTCTCTAAAATATCTTACAGTTAGGCTTTGGTATTATTCTTTAAATGAAAAATGAATTAGTGAAGTTCTGCTTTTGTTTGTGTTTCAGTTGTTTTGGGAAGAAGTTATTCCTGGATGGTGAGTTGGTGAGTTGATATTATAACATCCGTCACAGTTTTTGATATGACAAAGTTACAAAACACTGGCCAACAGAAAGCACTTCCCTTTTTTTTGCCTTTAATTCTAGAAGATAACATCTAAAAGGATTTCACAGATATGTCTCATATTTACCCTGAGGCATCAGTTCATATTTCAGAAATTATCAATTATCCCATTGTTCTGGTGCAGAATGTAAAAAGGAATACACAGAATTTTCCATTTAGGGATCATAAAAGAACATTACAAATGTACTAATATAAAAATTTTTATATATGTGTATATATAGTTGTATATACACATACAGACATACGTATTCGTCTCAAATACTGAAGTTTACAGTCCATGTCTTCTCCTTAATTTTAACCTACAATGAAAATCTTTTCATTCTGGAGATGACCATGACTATCTCATTTCATTGATTTAGAGGAACCTCAGTTGGCTCAATAGCTGCAAAGAAGCAAAGGGAGTGAGTGCGGACATTTCAGTTTCAGCTCTGCAACTCAACTGTGGGGAGTAACAAGAACAAATTTGCTCCCATTGAAAACAAGCCATATATCTGTAGATAACTTGTCTAACTGATGGCTTCTAGAGGATATAAAAAAAATACAATAAACAAGACTGAATTAAACTACAGAGAGCACTGGGAAAACTGGACACAGATATACCCCTTGACTGTAACAAGTGTTATCTCATATCCATCCATCCATCCATCCATCCATGCCCACAGATGATATAGCTCAAACATACCTAAGTTGATTCAGCATATTTAGATAGTATCATTATCAGTCAGAGTTGGAGCTGTAAGTGCAAAATGTCTTCTCCATTTAAAGGAATGCTATCCAAGCAATGACGCATAACAGTGTTACCCAAATAATGCACAGTAATCATAAGTCATCAAAAACTACCCTTTCATCTGTTTCTGGACAAATACTACTTCTGTTCCTCAGCTGCCCAAAATGTATCTAGGAATATGCCTGTGAAGACTTCCATGCTAACCATGAAAGAGGTAACTGTTATAAAATAATACTGGTAGCATTCTGTCTGTTCTATACATGTGTTGACCCCTATGCTTGCCCTGAGGAGGAGGAAAAATAAAAGAAAAATTTAGAGGAGAAAAAGCAGAAAGGTACAATAGATTACTAGCAACAACTTCCTACCTGCTTCCTTCAGAACACTTGTTGACTGCTAGAACCTACCTGTACTGGAAAAGGGAATGGTTATTATACTTTTATACATAAAGCAATGAATGTATTTTCTTGTAAAGAGTCTGAGATCAGCGGTTAGCCAGCTAAGCATGTTTATTAACTAGCCTGCTGAGGTGATTTTTTTCTTTTTCCAAGCAGCAGTGGGGTCCAGCTAGAGAAAGGCTGATAGAGTCAGCTATTGACTACCTTACCAACAGTATTCACCAGTTACTGTTACTTATAAGCAGACACGCTGCTTGTACTTCCTGCTGCTATATTTGAGCATGTTTTCTAAAAACTGTCTTTGATTCCAGGTTCATTGTTTGTTACCCATCTACCACCCTTATTGAATGACAGAGACAGTCATTCTGTGAATGGGAGCAATGACGCAGAAATGCACTCACAATTGAGTCAGGTGACACAGTACGTTAACTATACTGGTGGTGCTAATGGGAGAGGCTACGACAGGGTTACCCACCCTAAGTAAATCTACCCCTGGGTAATCCTTTATCCTGTGCCTGGCAAACAGGATACTGTGCAATAACTTTTTACAGTATCGTGAGAGTGTGAGGTAGGTTTAAGGAAGATATTTTGTTGGTTTTATTATCATTGACCAATACTTGCTCTCCTGACCACATTGGCTTTAGGAAGGGCTTTTTATTGAGTATGGTTCTACTCACTGAGTAAAGGCAGCAGAATCTGATCCAAAGGGATTTAAGCAAACTTGTGGTTTTTCTTATTGTTCAAGTCATGTTTTTACTGCTTTCCCTTTTAACACTGGGTTTAAATTCAAGTGTCATTTCCAAAGAAATAGCTATGATAATCTGTGGTAAGCTGATTAATAGCACTTACGCAAATTTCAATGACCACAAAGTTGTGAATGTGTCTGTGTGAGTGATCTACTTCTTATAAAGTAAATGAGTTTTCTTTCACATGTTTAATAATACTCAGAATTCTCTTCTCCTCCTCCTCCCCTCTGCATTCACTCTGAAGTCCTCTCCTTCTCTCATTTGTTGTTGTTGTGGCAAAGTTATTTTTTTCTTCACTATTTCCACTCACCCACAGTTAATCATTTATGGCCTTTTCCACTGCAAACATGTAGAAAACACGTAAAAAGGAAGCCCGTTATCACACAATCAGCAACTCCGATTATAGCTTGATCAGAACTGACATCACTGTGGTTTCATTAGTGATATTAGATAAGTGCAATCTATTTTCAATCTCTTTTTTTTTTCTTTTGCAATGTCAAAAAAGACACTCACCCTGCCCCAACTGGTTCTGTTTGACAGTGACAGGACTGCATAAAGGATTCCTTTCACTTATCATCTCAAGACCATTTTACATGCCAAACAAATCAAATCTACACATCTCTCACTATCTTTATCAGCCTGCCCAGACAAAGGGTCGGAAGCATTACAACCTTTGACTTGTTAACTTATTTTTCTCTCTTTACAGCCTAAAGCAACTCTTAAAATGTGGAGGATGTACGTGCAAACAAGTAAGTTTTGCAATATAAGTACTGGGGCAGAGAAATTCTCCCACTGACAAGATCTGCCAATGCAGATAATGTTCTCCCCCTTGTGTTTCATGTTACACGTTCTATCCTAGGTTTGGCAGATATCATACCTAAAGCAATCTTTGCAGAAAAAATAAAATAAGTACTTATCCCAGGAGGTTTTTATTTTATTCTTAATATTTTTATTTTATTATCTCTATAGTTGCAATAAGTGAATGAGTCAATGTGCTCTCAAGTGGGGAATCTGGGATCCCTTAGGAAAATAGCTTTTTGCCTAGTGAAAATAGCGTTATTAAGTTTAAAAGTTACCTATTTTTCATTATACAGTGCTTCTACAGCACTGTTAAAAAGAAATGGACCAGACCCTGGCCACAAATATGATTCTTCAAACATGCCTCTTTTGTAAGAATTTTTTTCTCCTGTTGACATTCATGAAAACTAATGCTGTCCTGAGTTTCAGTAAGAGTCTGTTTTTTCCTCAGATGTTTCCAGCTAGATTGAATCAGGAACATACTTCCACAGAATCACAAGAAGCAAGGCATCTTCTTGAGAAGAATCTGAGAAAATCCAGACATCCTGGCAAAGCCAAGGGACATGAAACTTCATGATTTTCTTAGGGCAGGACTTGAAGGAAGTTTTTTTAAAGCTGTACGGGTGCTTAAGAGTGCACCTACCAGAATATTTGGATAGTGAATGTAACAATTCAATATTTGATGGTTAAATTAAGCTATTGTTTTCCATGAGCTGGGAATATAGATCAGGAAAATAAACATTCTGTATCTTGACTGGTTTCTCATCCCTCTCCCTAGGTACCTTCTACTGGTCCCTATCAGGGACATGATATGGGAGTAGATGGAGCAGGTATAAACTAGTGCAGTAGCTCTTCTGGGCTTAGTCTAATTGGAATACAAAGTTCAACATCACAAGGAAGGATATTTGTAGCTGCTGCAATATTGTACCCTGAAGTTGTACCTTAGAAATCCAGAATTAAAATAAGTAATGGATGTTCTTGTACCAAACTGGCTGGGAAGTGAGTGGGATCTCAAGATCAGTCCAATTTAAATATGCAAGTGGTCATGCACTAGGCAGTCAGCCTCATCTATACCACTTATATCAATAATAATCACACTTTTAAGTGAAAAGACTTTGGAAAAGAAGACAGACTGGATGTAAGGTAATATTAAGTTTTCATATGTATTATTTGTCATAATATTCACAGTGACTGGTATGTTAAATCTTTCATAGAAGCTATATTCATTGTATAAAGAAGAGAGGGAGGGAAAGTTCCTTCTTTCCATAAAAGGAAGGAAAGGAAGCTAGAGAAGATGAAACATTGATTCTGGACGAATATAGAATTCAGTCACATATGCAAATGATTTAGAGATAGAGGAATATTCAGTCTGGGTAGGTAGAAGCATGCAGAAAAGCAGCCCTCCTCCACAACAGCTCTAAAGCAAAACAACAAAACACAGTTCAGCTCCTACTGCCTTGACAAGGAGAAAGGCCATCTGGAGATTTACCACAAGTACATTTTTTCTTCAAATTGAGGGATTTGAAATACTAGGAGACAAGGCGAAAGAAAGTATAAAATTCAAAAGGCAGAGTGAAATCTAGTACCGACAAACACCACAGCCCCAAATAAGCTCTGGTTACAGTCAAGACAGCAACACTGAGTTCTCTGCATGGGGGCAAACCAAGAGCCCCTCTGTAGTCCCATTAACTTTAAAATCTCACCTGTGCAGACACTGTATCTCTCTCTTACTCATATATGTATCTTTCCATAATCACCTCCTTTCATTTACCTATAACCTCTATTCTCATACAGACACACCTATTCTTTGATCTTCATTCAGGTCTTTCCCCCACTCACATACACTTCTCACTAGCACAGACAAGATGCATCTGACTAGAGGAAGGGTTTCTGTCTGAAATAGGAGTTCAGCTATGTGAAGGAAGAGGCTGGGTCTTTGGGAGAGGAGGAGATTAACATTTTTTTAACAATACAGTAGCTTTGGGAAACAGATACATGTCTGAGTGGGGGAGGAGGTGAGAACAGTTAAGTGGGGAGAACTACAAAGATATTTTCATACCGGTGAAGATAAACACAGTAAAACCATTAAAGTCTAATTTTGGAAAAAACTTCTTAGAAGCCATTCCCGGCTAATTATTCTCCAGTAATAAATGAATAGAATAGTAAATGTTATTAGAATAATTTACTATTCATCAAGAATAATAAATGAATAGAATAATTCATTATTCCCACATCCTTGTTCTTTGCAAGCTCTGGCAAGCTAACTAGGGCACCAGGAGGAGTGTCTCAGGAAGAACAGGGAAACAATGTACACAAAACTTGGAAAAGAGGCTTTAATTTTAGGTGAAAAGTTCACGTATCCAACAGCATTTTGTAACTGTGCTACTGACATGAACTCTCATTTGAGCCATGTGCATCTTACCGTACTGTGTAAAACCTATTTTGCTTGTTATGGCATAGAGATCCAAAATTATGGAATAAGACTGTGATCTTTTCATACAGGTAGTATTTTTTTCAAAATTATTTCATTATTTCCTGGTCATACTTTAGTTAGCATAAACAAGTTAAGCAAACTGATATGATGTTGGCACAAGTAACAGAAATCAAAATTAATATAGCCCACATCTGATTCTCTTGCCCAATTTCCTGGCTGCTCATATTTTAGATATATAATGTATATATTTTGTATTTTCATATCTATAACATACCAAAAAACTTTCTTCCACCAAACAACATACAAATCCTTTCTTCTCTCACACGCTCCCCAGATGCCTTTCTCTGCATCACCGGCACAGTTATCTCCATAGACTCACCCCGTGCTGTCTCCCAGAGCTCCATCTGCTTTGTGTTTCATTTGCTAAGCATGCCACTCTCCACCAGCAGCCAAAGGTCACAGTATAGTCTATCAGCTGAACTTGTCTAGAACATCTATGGATGTAATGGGGATTCACAACAGTAAGTTTCTAGATCTTTCCATTCAGACATAGGTTATTAGTAAGAGTCATGAAAGTGCTCTTACTAAGGCCTATATTCTGCTTTGGCAGATTCTAGGGCTTCTGTATCAGCAGATGTTTCTGTCAGACCCAGCTTATCAGATGAGATCCAGGCTTCTAGGGTTTCTCAAGTGGTGACAGTAAATCCATTAAAAAAAAAAAAAAGCTCAGAAACATACAGTGAAAGGATTTTATTTTTTTTTCAGATGGGGAGAAAAAGTCTTCTTTCATACTAGGTTAATATTGCGTATTACAGAAGGGTAAAATGATAAACTGATGGTTGATTAACTTAGGATAGGGCACTAAACATACTTACAACCTTGGGCAAGTTATTTAATCTTTCTATGACTCAGCCTCTAAGATGTAAAATAGAAAAAATCTTCCTTTATCTTACTGCCTATCTTCCTTTTTTGCTTTAAGTTTAAACTTCAAGTTCAGTGGGTTCAGGACTATCTCTTAACATGCATCTTGTAAAGGGACAGTGTTTCAGGCGTTCTGCAATGAGCATAGTTCACCTCTGTCCTGGGATGTGTCTGTGTTTTGCAATTTGTTTTACATAGCAGGTACGCATCAGCCTTGTTCCATTCTCAGATCTCTCTAGACTATGGAAAGAGATAATAAGCGAGCCTAAGATAATCCATATGCATGGATGGCTTTAAAAGAAGATGATTAACTCATGTTTATAATATACATTGATCATTTAAAAAAAAAAAAAAGTTTGGGATTCAGAAAGCAAGCTTCCACATAATTCTGCTGTAGCCATATACATTGGGTGATACTGCAATGCTCTTAGGTCCTATTTCACTTTTTGCTGTGCATAAGTTTTTGTAACTCTACTGAAGATCTAAACTCGGGAGAAATATCATGTCCTCTCTAAAACTTTAACACAAAATAGTGATTCAAAGAAAATCTTTGAGACTGTGGCATAAAATAGTATTTTTTGTCTGTCCTGGCCAATCCACGCATCTGGCTATTGCAATTGAAAAAGGAGAGACAGTAGAAAGACATTATCAAAGAGAATTTCTAAAGCAATACTTGAAATGCATGTGAGAGGGAACAATGTTTTTCCAGTGATCATGAGATGAGAACCTATTCAAGTGCTTTAGGTACATGTAGTTAAGAGGGGCTGTTTCTTATAAACGTTATACACAAATTCTGAAGTCTAGACAGATGTCCGCAAAATTTCTTAACACATGATCTCAGTCTGTCCCAGCTCTATAAAAGTTATTTATTTTTATATTAAATATAATAAATATATATTTTATATATTAAATTATGTATTTTTAGAGTGGGGTGTATATTTTTACTGGGTTTTGCAAAGAAATAAGCACACCTAACCTACAGAATTTTTCCATTTTTGAGAAGTGCTCCTATCCTAAACAAGGACAAAAAAAGTTTGTTCATTAACATTTTCATGACCTGAGACACCAAAACCATTTCATATTAGTCAAAATATTTTACTTAGCTTTCTTATTAAAAAAAAAAAAAAGTTAACATTTTTATTCTAAAATGTCTTTTTATCTCAGTCTCCTTAATAACCTTATGTTTTTAAAATGTGAATACAGGATGTTTCAGTATTTTATTCTTTAAAAAATTTTAATTGGGAAAGTGTCTAAGCAGACTGTTTTGTAGTTTGTTTTTGTGAATCATCACCTTTTGGTAAAAACAAAGTTGGTCAAAAAATTTCCTACGAATTGAACCGTTTAGCTAACTTCCCTTATCTTTTCTGCACCGTCTGACCTATATTTTTATTCTGCACTTCACAGACCTTTCGGCTTAAGGGTAGACTGATAATCTACTTGATGTTATTCCTAATTTTCTCACTACAGGGATCTAAAATTTGATGATGCTTCCTCTTACTTTAACAGTAGTTAAATACCTTCTGAAATAAAGGGAGGGGCAGGGAGGCTGAGGAGAAGCTTCTTGTAGCATCACATCACTCTTAGCCTTGTCATATTCAAAAACTTCCATAATGGTTTTTATTACACTTCTAAATACTTGAAAATAACAGGGAATATAAAATAAACAAAAACTAAGGAACACCTCATGTATTTAAGCTCATCTAGATCAAGATTCTCCCAGCTAAAAAAAAAAAAAAAAAAAAAAG
>VXBL01002645.1:116067-132075 GCA_013400195.1 Aramus guarauna | reverse complement strand
AACTGCTGATATGAACATAATAATTAACCAACATCAGAAAGTATGAGAAAATGGAAGTCTCTCACACTGTCATAGGGGGGAGGCAAACAGAGGCCATAGACAAAAAGAGGCAAGGTATGAAGTATGCCATGAGGTGTGGAATGCTTGCAGGTGCACCAGGGAAGGCAGTTCTCATAAAATTCTCCTTACAATGAGCCTTCAACAAATTAATGACTAAAAGCACCCACAAATTGTATGGGAGTGAGTGGGAAATTCCATCTTTGGCAGCTGATGGTCAGTCGCATAGAAACTCAGTATGTTGCACATGAGTATTTTTGCTTAATGAGTATCTGAAGTCTGAATCCAAAACCTGAGGCTTGGAGCTAACTCCTGGCTTTGTTAACTGAAGTTCCTGTACCAAAAATGACACCACTTACTGTTTTATGAGTTTAGTTCTGAACACGCAGGGATGAAGTGCACTTTTTTCCTTGTCATTTAAGTAAAACATGCCATTTCTACTTTTCTTTCTTCTCTTTTTTTTCATTTTAATAGAGATATGTTTTGCAGTCCTCAAGTCTGCAAGCAGTAGAAAAATAAGCGCTACACCAACTTGTTTATCACAGTTATCAGTGCACTTGTTTGTGTGAGATTTCCTGTGTTAACAGAAAGGAAACATACTAATAATAGATGGCAAATACATGTTTTTGAATTTGTGCAACTGGGCTTACTATTTATATTTTGTACAAATTAAGTTACTGTGTGCTTGGAAAGAAAACACTGAGAAATCCAAATCTAAAGTGAAACAATGTGCCTGTCAATAAAGCCAGCTTTTCAACCACAACTAAATTTCATTAAAGACAAAGAGAACACATATAGACACCGGCAACTACAAAATCAAAATCCATTAGTTTTGAGTAAAGATCAAAGATGTGCTTCAATAACTTCAGAGGAAAATGTCTTAAACTTGCAGTTTAACAGCAACAACAACAAAATCAGGTAAACTAACTTTAGGAATTACTTTGAGCTGCTGTTTGGGACTGTGTCATCAAGCAATCTTTTTTCTTCCCTACTATCTCTGTACATTCACCAACAAAACCAGCTTATTTCCCAAATACATACACATTCTCCCTACCAAATGGTCCTAATAAATATTTATTTCTTAAGTGCCATAGGTTTATTTATTTTACATGATTATAAACATTTTTCAAGTAAATGTTTTGTAAAAGTGGAAGGTTTATCATCACACCTATATTGCTTTCATTATATTGCAGAAGGACAGTTTCTACTTGAAAGTCACCTTGATCTGAACGTTAACAGCCTTCTGCTCCACACCTCAGATATTATTTAAAATGCCTTCACCATCCTTTGCCACTTAACTTTTTGCTTCCATTACCAAATTCCATTGTGATTACTTCTCTTCCTTTTAGGCTTAGCTGGACATGTTTGATCTTCCACACATGGAAAAGACTATCCCAATACAGGCTGAAAAACCTGCCGTTAGCCACCCAAGGACTTTATACCTTCAAGGGAGAATGTGGGAGTAAAGCATCCTTAACTATCTCTTCTAACCAATACTTCCCAAGCTGAATCAATGACAGCTAAGTCAAAAGTCATTGTAAGATACTATGTTTATTATCTGAGAAATAAATAAATAAATAAAATTTTCTCAGACTGGAAAAATACCTTGAGCCAGATTTTCTATTTTAGACATGAACGCCTCATACATTCTTGCAAATATATGATATATGCATGCAAATCAGATCTTTACATCTGCCTACTTCAGGGTGTAGATATTTGTCTATATATGTGCAAATCAGCAAGGATCCATGACTAACACTGAAAAACAAGTAGCTTAAAAAAAGACATCCATGTCCTTACATCTGAAATTAATTATTTTATACATGTATCTCCTGTATTTTGGGCAATATTAAAAGCTGATTTGCGGATTTTAACCTGGACTTGAGGATAGATTGTGGGAAATACCTAAGAATTCTGGCTTTGTTGTTGAGATTCTAGACCATGTGACCAAGGGGAATCTTGACTGTCTTGTGCAAAAAAGAATTCAAATCTGTGGGACCAGACTAAAAAACAAATGCACTAACAAGCAAATAAATAAAAGCAGACTCCCTTTGCATGAATTGTATCAAATTCTTTTCTGGGTGGAATGATTACCTGAAAAGCCTGAGGAAACAGATGTAGCCACCATAAAAATGGTTAGTAGGACTACTCAGAAAATAGACTTTAATTTTTCATAAATATTCAAGTTTTCAGAATTTTTTGAGAGAAGATGCGTCTTTTCACAAAAACTTCATTAAAATTGTGAGAAAAACTAACCCTTATGACTGCCTAAAACAGGAATAGAAAAAGTATCCATACATGACAGGTGAGTGGACAGACCTGCCCACAAGGCTATGGAATCAGTCTTTCATTTTCCCCAATAATTGTTTATAACAAGTATATCACCTGTTAATTCCAAGTAAATTGCTGCCTAGGAAAAGCTTTGTAGGACATTTTCAAAGGACCATTTCTGCTTAGTTTAAGGTTTTTCAGCAAGCCAAAACATCATCGAAGAGGACTAAGCTCTCCCATTCAATTTCTGAGGAAAAGGAAGAAGATGCTCTTTCCACTTTAAAACTGGAGTCTGGATAGTGGAAATAGCAAAGACTATTTTTGGAGAACTCAGTAGCCCTTCTTGCCAAGATAAGTCTTCTCTTATTGCAGTCTGCTTCTGCTCTCCTCTCGGTAGTCCCTTAGCCCAGAAGAAATGACAGCAAAAAGGTAATGGAAATTAAAATCAATTCTCAAAACATTTGAATAGTAAAAATGGCATTTGAACAGCAATACAGATAGAAAGAATGCTTCTGAGATCTATCTAATTGTGGTAAAGGCTTTTTAATGAGAAATAGTATGTCTCCGTGCTGCTTCATAATTCACTGTGCCATTCTAGATGACTCTATAGCTTAAGTACAATAAAATTTTAGTAGGATTTTGAACACTCCCTAAGTTAACAGGTAAGTCAATTTAATGCCATAAAAAGAGATGTAACTCTAGAGATTTTAAATAATTTAATCAGGTGTAACCATTTCTTCTAAAGTTCTGTGATATTTTCTATCATGCTAAAAAGCACTACAGCATATCCAAACGTGTGGCTACAAGCAGCAGCAATGACTGATTTCATTTCATGTGCCCGTTGCTGAGCAGTAAAGTCATTCTGCACAAGCCATTACAGGCTTAGGAAACGAAAGAAACCTCTGCAATGACCAAAAACTGCTCAGATTTGGCTTTTGTGAATCTACTATAGCAAAACCATGTAATTTTGATGGCAAAGGGAATAGACATTCTTTTTTTATATAAGTTTTTAGATGACTTCTAGGCTAAAATAGTAATTTGCTTATATTCTCATGCCTACAGCTGAAAGTTTGCCATTGATTTTAACTAGAGATCACAGATTTTTCACAGTCTCTTATGGGTAGCTAGGGACCAACTTGAATGTCCAGAAAAAAAACATACCCATTAATCCTTTGATTTGGAGGGGAAAAAACCTTGATCAGATTCACCCCGCCCCCTTTTGATGGAACTACCATAAGCTCCTTTAACAGTTGCTTGCCTTTGGTGATAGACAATAAATAAATAAGACTCTGAGACTAGTTTTCCATTTGCCCTGCAAGATGTTTTGCAGTAGGCAAGAGTTATTGCCAGTGCTGCTCTAGTCCTTAGGCCATACTCATTGTTCAAGGCTCACTAAATACAGATCAGTTTGGGGCTTTTTTTTCCTCAAATGAAATGAGTTTGTGTTTATTTTGTACTCTATTGCGCACCCTCCTACATGCCCACCCACTATTTACCCCATGTGGTAATACAGCAGAAAAACAAGGTTTGCTGTTGTCCTGGGAGTTTATTTTATGTTATCGCTAGTTTGCATTTTATTAACTGGGGCCCAGGGGAGACATGACATTGCCAATATTTGTGATTTTATTGCAAGTTTTACAATATTTAGCCCTCTTATTTTGTAAAGGAAAAAAAAAAAGAAGAAAAGGAAAAAGAAAAAACAGAGCTTGGGAATGATAAAATCTCAAATACTGGAAGGTTAATCTAAAACAATACACATGCATACTTATGCACAAACAGATGTATTGCTTTTCAAAATCATGCCATTTTTTTTTTAGCTGATGTCATTATTTAAAAGCTTGATTTGTGATTTTGAACACTTGTGGTTGGCAATATGAAGTAGTTTAGCAGAAATTGCCTGGGTTCTATTTCTTTCCAGTGGGGATAAAATACAGTGGAAGGATATATAATTCGCATAAAATGGGAACATGCAGTAAAGTTAATCTGAATCCTTTTAGAAATCTATTTTTTAATCCTTATTTTCCTTATTATTCATTGTTTAGCTCTGTACTAATAGATTCTTGCCTTTTATTTGCAGCCTAAATGAAGGCAGGATATTAAAGTAATCTTCCCAGAAACCCAGTCCTTGAAAAAAATTTTGCTCCTTACTTTGAGTTGCTCCAACTTTCCTATTCTTACTCAAGCTTAGAAAACTCCAAAGTGTTCTAGGTTTACTGAGCACTGAAAATTCATTATCTGTACTGAATTAAAGTTAACCTTGTCTTTTGAAAGGTTACTATATATTGAACAAAATCGTGGATAGCCGTATTTTACTCATATTGTTACCCCTTCAGTTTCACATTTAAAGTTTTCTGCCTTTACCTCAACATCTTACCTTAATTACTTTTGATGAAACAATTTTACAGCTGCAATCGTTTTGCTTCTTTAAAGAAAGGGGTTTTGATTGGCATTTGTAAAGGAAGGTAGATTTCAAACAATATTTAAAGAGAGGAAATGTCTGTTATGTAACTAAAAATCTAAAAATGGAAACAGTTTTTAGTTATTAATATGGAATTTTTAGAGCATGAAACAAATGGATCCTATCATGCATGAATCAGTATGAACTACTGAACATACCTTTTTATTCATTGCTGCATAAATATTCTGTGACTGATTATGATTTGTAGTGAATTAAAGAAAAAAAATCAAATGGCTACAGAACTAGAAAAGCATACCTGGACCTACTGTTAAGTTTTATGTATATTCTCATGACATGCCTTGATAGCAATGAAGTGGGAGGAAGGGACATTGATACTGATTTAGTAGCACTGTGACTTGGTGAAAAACTACAAATTTGACACCACCTAGAAAGTACTATTTATACCTTCTAAAAGACCCTCCTGTGTCTGTTTGGATGCTGTTTACTCATACCCACATTTGTAAATTTTGCCCTAATCACTGAAGTAATGAAAAAGTAATTCTGTAAGGGTGAGCCCAATGCACTCAATAACAGCTGCACAAAGCTAAGTGTAAGACATCCACCGAGTGTATTTACGAGACCTGTCTACACTGTTCTGTCAGCTTTCTCTTGAGACCCATGATCATCCTTAGACATGAGCAAAGTGAAAGTGCCTCAGGGGACCCTGTCTGTATCTATGCTGCTTGACCTAGGCACGAGTTGCTTCAGACATGCTGATTATTCCACAAGCCTTTCTAGCACCCCTGAGAAATCTCAGGTTGCCCTTGAGTTGTGCCCCACTTGTGATCCCTCAGGCTGTTGGCTGTAAGGAATTCTGTCTGCCTCTCACCATTATCTACCAGCTCTTCTGATTATCAGGAAAATGTGGGAAGGAGGGAGAGAACATGAATCCAGACCCCTAGGCTATTAGCCTTCTCCAATTTCCAGAGCTGTCTATACCTGTATCTGGCAGCATACAATAAAACAGCATAACAAATACCTGCCTCACAGGCTTAGCCTGCCTCAGTCCTTGATGGAACACAATGGCCTTTCCCACTGGAGATGGGACAACCAACATATCCCACAGTCACCCTCCCTCACTCCCTACCTGAACATCCTCTTGAAAGCTTTGCAGCTTGGCCTTAGAACACCAGGAATGAAGCTGCCACAACTATGCGGGTCTGCCCGCACAGAGGTCCCTTCCAGCTCTGTCTGAGGTCAGTCACACTCATAGACTGTCCCCACAGACTCCTAGGAGAGAATCCCGGCAGTGTGGGTGGAGGCCGTCTTGCCCAGCACAGAGGATGGTGATGCTGACCACTGAATTAATTTCCAATGTAGGCATTTTTATGTGGCACTGTATGCTTTCAGGGGTACTGGGCCATGAAGTAACCCACATCACTCTGTGGGGCAGGTGGCGGCAGGGGCAGGGGTCTGGACAGGGAAAGGGCGAGGATGGTCCTTCCCCACAGCATCCCGGCCACCCGGCTCTGAAAACGTCCCTCTGGACCACCTGAGACTGAGGGGCAGGACACCCGAGACTGGGGCAGGTGGGTGGCCAGGCAGCTTGGCATTAACAGGCTGGCCATGGGGTGAGCTTACAAGACAATACAGAGGCAACTACATAGATATTAAGATATTAATAGATATTAAGACTAGTAATCTGGAGGTGTTCATTCCTTGTGAGTGCGCGTACATAAAGAGAAAATGTCTTCTCTTTCGATGGTGTGTAAAAAGCAAAGTAGCAGGTATATAGAACAGTATACAAAGCTTCCTTATTCCTTTACCCACTGAAAACTTTACATATTTAACATAGCATGGTGTATATGCTTGCAAAACATATATTTACATCATTAGTCATTCACAGAATAATGAATTAATTAAAATCAGAATATTTCTGATTTCAAGATGAAGCAGTCCTGTTTGTGTTTTTTGTTTAAAGGGAAATGCATAGGTCAGACATTATATCTGGGATTAACATTAGTCTCTTAGTTTCACACATAGATTAAAATCTTAATACTTTGTGGCTAAATTTCACTACCTCAAAAAAAGGGGTAGAAATCCCCTTTATCCAGTCTCATTTGTCCTTCACTGCTTTTGATGAATATCCTACGGTCATCTGCAGATCACCTAACACCACCAACAAAATTCAGACCTGGGAATTTCAATTTATACCTCTGTTAAAAAGTATAAAAGCAGAAGCAGAAGAGAAAAAGATGCTGAAGAGCAGAAAAGAGGAGCTTTCCACTGGTAGTTCCATGAAACACTCTTATGAAAAGTTATGCCAGGCTTGAAAATAGGTGTCAACACTTTTCTACCACTACAAGTTAAGGGAAGCACCCATCATCTATTTATTCCTACAGTAAGGAAAGTGTGGCACACGGACAACTCCACGCTGCTCCATGCAAAAACTTTTATACTGTCAACGATTCCAGCTGTGACACCATGCCACTCGTTTTTTCAAACCTTCTGTAAAGAAAGATAGTTTTCTCTAACATAGCATATTAACTTGGATATAGTAGCCATCAATTCTTCTGTACAGGCTGAACTCCTGCAAACGAGCAATTCATGAAAAATAAAACCCTGCCAAACAAAGAAATCTGGCAGAATACTAAATAAAATGTAGTATAGCTTTTCTGCAAATCAAAGAAATGCAATTGCTAATAAAACCCTAAAAGGAAGGCTTTTCTAGCAATAGGCAGATCAAGCCTAAAGGAAAAAGACAGATAGGAAATGAGAAGAGTTGGTTTCTCTTGGCTTATGATCAGGGTATTTCAAGAAATATTTTCTTTCCTGAAAGTCAAGAAGAAAAAAGATGGAGACAAACTATAGCCAATTCAGGCAAGGCTTTTATAACTCTTTTGCTCTGAAAGCACAGGAGACATTAGGCTGTCTTGAAATAGCTAGAAGCAGCCAACACTTTTTTTCCTCTACCTAGTGATTATCTCAGCTGGATACTCTAGAATAAAATATCTTCCCTCTTCTAGTATTTTTCTGTGAGGTAACCAATTTATTGTTGCCACTTTTTTTTTTTTTTTTTTTTTTTTTTTTTTTTTTTTTTTTTTTTTGTAAAGACAACATAGCCCAATGTTTTATATGTGAATGGTATGAATCTTCATATCTGTGTCTAGGTGGACTTAAGACAATAGTAAGTTAAGTAGTAGGTTAGGAAAAATAAGCTGAGTCTTGTTTCCAAAATGTATGCTTAATTGCCTGTTTCTGAAACAAACTTTATTTTATTAGCTGATTTAAATAAAATCAAGGTTTTAAAATCTCATTGGGGGGTAAGTGTTAAAGACTTTCCAAAATTTAATTACTTTAAGTTGTCATATGTGGAATTAGTTTGAAAACTTCAAGAAAGAGCTATTATGCTACATCTTATTAGAAGTCCCTTATACAATAAAAAACAGATATTGTTATCCAGCATGAAAGATGTTGCTGCCTTATATCATGTTTTCCTTTGGCTTCCATGTATTTATCTTCTCTTTCACATTCTAATCTGAAATCATTAATACTATTAAGGAAAAACTTACAGATTTATTTATTTCCCTGGATCAGCTTTTTCACCATTCCTAAGTATAAACATTGCATTTGTCATCTTTTCAACTTATTACTGCTACCTTGGTAATATTTACTAAGGATCTTTGTTATCACACCTAAAATTGTAATTATTTTTTTTTATTATTATTTTTTTTCCAGAATCAAGGGATAGACATTACATGCTTCTCTCAACTGGAGTTCAGTAAACTCCTGAAGTTCCCAGTTGTGATTTCCCTATCTTTATTCTAACTATTAATCTTCAGTCATGATGGTTAAAGTATTACCCTAACTTGAAACTAAGCACTCCTTACATTACTGGAGCCAAATCTAGATGATGTGCTGTCTTTAACCCCAATTTCTGACCTTGCAGCCCACCTTTCCTTCCCTGCTCTCATCTGCTTTGTATAAACTGAAGAAATTTTTTGCCTGAAGATTCTGCCTTTGAGGCAGATAAAGATCCAAACCACTGCAGAAAGCTTTGTAATGAATGCCAACACCTTGAACTACACTCAGGAACTAATTAGCAGTTGATGTAGTAACAAGTCAAGAAGCTGTTAATTCACACTAAAAAAAAGTCAAGTCTACCTGAGTAATTCATTGTCAACACACTCATTTAGACAGATGTTTACAACTGGCACGCACATATAGTACATATGTACACACACATCTGTCATGGACTGTATATATACACACGCTTAAGTTTACAGGTGATACTATCTCACTAAATTACAACAAAGTATAATTTCTTGAGTAGAACTTTCCCTGGTTTAAGAAAACAGCAGTTATTTTACCGAGAAAGATGTACAGATGATGGGCCCTCCCTGCAGGGATGACTGCTTGTATGTTGTTGAGGAGCACACTAACTACTGTAGGTCACAGATCTAGTTTACAACCTTATTTCAAGCAACCAAAAGGAGTCAGTCTTCCCTCATGTCTCTTTGAGAAGAGATCTTCTCCATGAGCAATGCATGCCAAATGATATGGAGATAATACATAACAGGATTTGCTGCATTAGTATAAAAAATTGAGAGTGGTCATGTCTTCTCATGACACTCCCAGTAGGTTATGCAGGTTCACTGTGCTGTAGTGTTGCACTTATAGCAATCTGACTGCTTGTAATTTCAGCTAGAGCACAGCAATACTTTTTAATAGGTGCCCTACTCTGCTGCTATGCTCCCTGCTGCTCCATGGACCTGGGAGTTTCTGTACTATGAATTCCTTTCAGAAAGTAATGACATTGTGTGTCTTAGGATCAGGATAGATATTTACCATGATTTTTTTTTTTTTACTTCAGCTGTGTTAGCATCATTTTCAAAGAGCTGCTAAGTAGCATGGAGAGAACACCAGTGAATGTCACAGGCTCCCTGAACAAATATAAACAAATTGCCACCAGCAAATCTGTAGTCAAATGATGGCCTGTACCTCAGGGCACTGAGGGTTTACAAGATCACTGAAAACACATCATTCCTCCTCCTACATATTTTCTTCAAGTAAATGTACTGCCTGGTATATTGCTTTCAGACTTAGCCAGCAAAATCTGACTAGTGCAGCAGGTAATCAGTCTCAGATCTTCAGGATGTCAAAAGCCAATTTCCTAGAACTGTGCTGAGTTCCTCTTGGAGTGGTAGCGACAGAAATCTGCATATGAGTTCCCCTCAGCATGAAGAATCACATGGAAACCTCTCAAAAAACATTTTGCTGCCTATCAGTAGCTAGTCTGGTGCTTAGTATGGTGCGGGCAGATAAATCATCACCTTTTTTTTAGTGACAATGAGTACAGTTCTGAAGAAGATACTATCCTCCTACATCATAAAGCACAGCCCAGAGACAGACATAGGTCCACACATAGGTAGTTATGAAAGTGTATAGTTAGGATTATATAATTATGCTGTAACCACTGATGCTACACAGACTTTTTCTTTTTAACTTTCATGTAATTCACAGATACATAAAGGCGATGATCCACAATACTGCAAGGCTTGATTAATCAGTACTAAGTTGCTATCCATGTGGAGGTTCTAGAAAGGTTCTAGATAGAGGATATCTATGAGGTCTATTTTTTTTATTTTATTTGAGAAATGGCTTTTCTGCTGTGACGACAGTAACACTAAGGCATTGTTCTTTCCCCTAGTCATCCTGAAGATCCAAATTATCTTTTGTAATCTTGGTTCATGAAGCCTTTGCTGGACACTTGCACATGTAAGGACATAAGAACGTCTACATCAGGGCAAACACCCTGGTTCTGACAAGTCCAGGTGCAGATATTCTGGAAAGAGTATAAGAACAAGACAAAACTGCAGCACTACTTCCCCTTACAGCTCAGGAATGTCCTCATGCTCGAAGAACTTCAGTGGAGTCTTATTGCATGCATTTGTCCAGTTTCCTTTTGAATTCATGTAATATTTTAACATCCACAATGTTCTGTGCCAAGGAGTTTCACAATTTAAATATACACCGTGTGAAAAAGTATCTCCTCTTAATTTGATTTCAATCTGTTATCTGCATAGGAATAAAGAAAGTCTTTACACCCCAAGTGGCTGTGGAATAAAAATAGTGGATTTGAAATATTTAGGAATAGAAGGAAGATACTGAAGCTGGAAGTGGAAAACAAGTATTTTTCTGTCATGATAGGAATTTGCTCTTCTTTTAATTACTGTGATAGGTCCAAAGGAGAAATGTTTTTGCATAGATTGGAGCAATAAATAAGCATCTGCTAAGCATTTCCCCTAGATTTTTTACTTGGCATATTATAGCCTAGCTGGAACTATTCAGCTTTCTGAAGAATGACCTGGTATAGGATTCAGATATGGCACCATGATACAATTTCAAGTGTGACCATTGTACAAACAAGCATAGTATGGCTGGGTGAACACGCTACACTGGAATCATATAAGGAGCTCCTGTCTTAGCTCTAGCATTTAAGCAAGGTGACTAGTTAGATGGGTTAGAGCATACTCAGAGCAGTATAGGGCACTCAGGTAAGCAAAGAGCTGACCCCAGTACCCAACAAAGCTGTGTGGAATAACCTGGGAAGACTTAAGACATCTGTTAGTTGTTCTATGATGAGTATATATCTCTTTGTACTTTGCAGTAGGTCAGTCTAGCCCACATCTCAGTAAACCTATTTGCAAACTTCTTTTAGCATCTTGCATTAAAATGCCCTAAGATTTATAAGAAATATGCATTCAATGTGAAGAGAAAGTTCATTAACATGAAAGGACTCAAGCTAACCTGCCATAAATATGAAGTGCGTAGTGGACCTTGCAAACCAGGACTTAATTGGTTTGTTTTGTTCCCATTGAGAAACTCACACATAGATTTTTTGGTAAAAACAAGTAGAAAAGTCTATGCCTTTCATCCTTCCTAGACAGTAATTCCCTGTTTCACTCCAAAAATTAAAAAATAAAAAGTAGTATATGTCGAAGAGTGGCTACCTGTATACTCGGTCAATACAATATTCCCTTTGCATGTGTTAGCATCATTTGTTTCCTTTGTTGATACAATGATTTTGTTATTGTTGCTGTCAGTAGCAAGGGTGATAATGGATTTGTTATTCATGGAATTATCTATCTATGACTGGGAAGCAGACCTGACTGTAGCACTCATATTTCTATAATATATCTGTAATTATGCATTCGGGAAATTTGACAGCAAAATGTCAAAACAAAAGCAGATTTGCTCTGTTGAAGGTACTTGAAGACAAACAGCGTTACATCAGAAGCTTGTATCTGGTTCAGACAGGCTATTTACTGCAACAAAAGAATAGCCTTTTGAATTATTTTCAGCCTTCCCATACCTCATGTTAAAAGGCTACTGTGGTGCTCTGTCACTTACTTATCAGCAGAGTAGGGGGCAAAGATGAACAGGAGTCACCAAAAGAGTTAAAGGAAATGATCACTTCAAAAGACTGATTTCCTGTAGCTTTGAAAAGTGAGGGTTTCCTTCAGTAGCATTTAATAGTTATAGTTGAGTACATCTCCTACTTTCCAGGCATTGCTAACACCCATGTGAAGCATTATTGATTTTCACGCAAGAGAATGTCCGCTTGCTTGTTGGAGCTACCGTAGTGCCCACAGGAGGCTGTACCAAGCTCCCCAAAGAAGCAGTGGTAAATTTCCTTGTTCTAAGTGAGGGACAATACATTCCTTTCCCTTACCCTCCAATACCTACAAGCCTGACAGCTTCATACATCGATGTTTATGAATCACCGAACAGGCAGTGGGAGTTAATTCTACAAAAAAATTAGAAGGTGATACATTTCAGATTACAGTTGAAAGTGGAGTTTAATTGTTTACCTAAGAGGAAGTTAACACCAAAAGAGTTTTGATCACCAAAAGACTATAGTTTTAATGCATTAAGTTTTTCAAAAAGATACCATTTCAATACTGTTATTTGCAATGAGTATAACAAAATTGCAATTAGCACTAACATCAGGCTGAATCCTTTGCTATAATCTTTTACATAGGTGGTAAGAAAAAACTGACAGGGAAATTAGGGTTTCTTGCTGCAGACGTAGGTGTGACTTCTGTACCTGCATTGAAGGTTTCCAGCAGACCCATGTGTAAAGAGACATCTGAGCATTCAGTCTGGAAAATCTATGGTGACTGTCACACAGCACTCTCTCTCTTCACCTTCTTAATTCTTATTTTGCTTTTGACAGTTGGTAAGTCATCTTTTTAATGGCTCACCACAGTTTTAATGCACAACTTCAGACCAAATTGTTTGAAACCATGACTTAATTCATGGAATCTATTAAAAAATGTGTTGACAGCCTTCATTCCAGGAAGAAAATGTTAATTACTTGTATCACAGTAGCACTCAAGATTCAGGCCATATTGCCCTAGATTATAGATATGCATAGTTCTTGTATCTGACTGTTTTTTTTTCAAAATGGAATTGACTGATGTGAAGTACTGCCACACTTACTTTGCACACTACAGAGCTAGCTGTTATTATTGTATGGGTGAGGAACGGTGCCAAAGGCACGTTAAGTGAACCATCTCAGGTCTGCAGCAGAGCAAACAACCGCTTATGGCCGCTGCCACCTGGGTCTTTCTCCGGCACAATAAGAATCACCTTTCCTGCAGACATAATGTCCATAGTGTGGACATAATGTCCACATAGCATGTGATGGAGAAATATGACTTTTAAAAACTGGCTGTTCCTAACTGATGTTTTGTATGCTGAAGCTCAATTTTGAGACATCCTTGGGTTTGGGTCTCAGAAAAAAATACTCTGCAAGTCCACCAAACCCAAAATGCTTCCAACTGGGCATTTAAAATCTGGGGCACCCAGATCAGTGGCTGTTTGTGAACATTTGCTCTTACAACTGTGATTTGACCTATATAAGAGAGTAATTCAGAAAATGTCTGGAGTCTTATTTTGTTCAACAGATCGGTAACTGATATGGGCTAATGAAATATCATTCACCATAGTTCCTAGCCAGATTCACAACAACTTCTTGGTCCATCTGTTCACTGAAGACACAGCATTTTACATATCTCTTTGTACCCATATTTGTAAAGTCTGTATTTAACTTCCTCCACTATATTTATGGTCCTTTCTCAGTCAGAAATACAGAAACAAGTGGATTCAAGAAATTGAAAATAATATAGATTGGGTACAAAAAGAACATAAACTCTTCTCTCTCTCAAAAAAAAAAAAAAACCACCAAAAAAACNCCCCCCCCCCCAAACCCAAACAAAACCAACATGCTTGAATCTTTACTGAATAGTCTTTTGCTATTCAAAAATACATATTTATGTGAATTCATTTCAGAGTTCTTGCTCTACACCAATAACGAACCACAAATAGCTAAAGTGAACAGCACATGAATAACGAATAGGCTAAATATTAATCATTCAAAATATTCAGTAAGTACTTAGAATTTTTAACTATTTTAAAAGAATGACAACTTTGTCTGCTAATGATGTCTTAAGCAAAAAAGGAAATGAAATTAATAAGTAAGGATTTTATTTTATGCAACTTCTGTGGATGGTTATTACCAAGCTTTTTAGTATATATTTTTCTTACAGATACTGGTTACATGTTGGAACAATAATCGTATTTTTTAAATACACTGTTTCTCTGTTCACAAGATATAGATAAAGGCAAGGACTCTTTAATTTATTTTTTTTACCAACAATACCATTTAGTGTATATGCAAATAAAGCCATAACATTTAAGAAAATGTGCCAAGTCATAAACATTAAAGTTTTTTATTGGTTGAAAGAACCTGCATGAAAGAGTTAAGTTTGTCTTCAGCACTGTGGCTGTTTTCTTTTATTGTCTTAACTGCCAGGAAATGAAGCCTGATTATAAAAGACTGATGGAAAAAATAAGTTAAAGGAGCCCACGTTTCATTTATGAATTTTTAAATAGAGATATGCACAGGTAACCCTCTTGTTTATACAAGTCTTTGCAGAAACTGTGTAAATATATTTACTTGCAATAAACAAAAATTTGAATCCTCAAAGTTGTAGAGTCCCACTGATTTACTCCTCTTTCTTTTTTGAGTAATAGGCTGTTGGTGAAAAGGGGTTAAATACAGTTTCTAAATGAAAAAGTGTTTTATTGTGTCAAGTGTCAGGAAGTGAGTAGAGGTGCAAAGGAAAGAGAGCGAGAGAATAAGATCGTTAGAGCTGATACCATGAAGTGTAACATAAATTCAGAGATGACAGAGCAGGTGAGGTCTTTGAAATGCAGCCATCACAATAATGTCACCTACAGCTGAGAATCCACAGAAGAAGAAAAAGAAAGAAGAAGGAAAAACAAAAAGAAAGAAAAGAAAGGGGGAGGGGGAGGCGAGAAGAAGGAGGAAAAAAAGACAAGGAAAAAAAAAACATAACCACAATCCAAATGTGATCTAAATACAGAGCAACAGACTTTACTATATGGAATCTACTGAAACAATTTTTCAAAAAATCCTTTCTAGTATGCATTGAGTAAAATAGTAAGGATATCATGCAGACCTTCCATAGAAAGTATGTCATTTCCCTTTAGCAAGTAACTTTCTTGCAGTGCCAGATTCTGTCTTATGGAATCAAATTAGAACCATAAATTGCATGAACATTTGGCCCTACACATATTGTTACTTTGACTGTTTCTTTTATCTTGTCAGATACCACAAACTTTGACAAGTTTATTTGTGCTCACTGTGATAAATTCTCTAGTAGCGCACATAAATGTATGCATTTGCCCCAGTAGAGAATGTTATCTTATACCACACACACTTTTGTTTTCATGTAAAGCTTCTTCATGGCTACCCAAGGAAAAAACCGTGGGAAATTTTCCTTCTCTTCTTTTCTCCTAGTGCCACAGTATTTCACCTCATAGGCAATACATTACTCTTCTGCTTAACTGTCTGAGCTACATGCATCCCACTGGTTTTTGCTGCCCGAGGGCAAAATCCTGCAGTCAGGATTACTCAGACAAAGCTCACTTTGAAATGAATAGGAGTGTTACTCACACAAGGCTAAAAGCCCCTTGTCTGGTTATGCAAAGAAGTGATATACAAGGTGGGCCAACTTTTCAGCTGGTATAAATCAGTGTAGCTGCACTACAACGGAACAGAATTAGTTTGCTTTAGCCAAGGAAGTGGTGCTACATGTGCTGCACTTTCATACTATAAAGGAGATATTTGTTACATCAGGAAATAGGGTTGATGCTACAGCGGCCTTGCCAACTAGAAAAAAAAAAAAAAA
>VXBL01002645.1:104431-116055 GCA_013400195.1 Aramus guarauna | reverse complement strand
CCTTCAACACAAAAAAAAAAAAAAAAAAAAAAAAAAAAAAAAGATACTTCAACAAAAAACCTACTCCACAACGTTTGGACTCCTTCGGTCCAAATGTTGCATCTAGTTATGATGAGAGAACATATAACAAACCATATTTCATCAAAGAGCAAACTTTGCAGGGCTCATACAAGATTCATTCCTGTTTACATTACATGTCAGATTCCTAGCAATTTCTTTTGCTGTTAATGTACTAAGAGCTGTGTTGCATCTTATGGAATCTATTTAAGTTTCAGAGTTGGGGAGAGAAGGACTACAAACTTTTTGGGAAAAGGACTAGAAAGAAAGGCACTAGAAGTCAATGTGAAAAAATGAGTACTATCTAGAACAACAGAGAGCACGTCAGATTGGTAAAGAAGAGAAGCAAGGCACACTGACAAAATCAAAAAGGAAAAAAAAAAGACTTTTCAAATTCAAACATCTATGTGCTACCAAGTATTCTGAAACTAAAACAGTTTAAAAAATTGCCAAAATAGGAAGCTACTTGTCAAGCTTCAGTAATTTATATGCCATTTGCTTAGATGAGAAAGTCAACACGGGACAATGGTCTAATAATTAACATTTAACTTGTCATGTGCAAGCAATTACTTCAGTTATCACCTTTTTCTCTGCCACAAACGTAGTCTTATGCTTACCTATAATGAAAAACAAAGGCAAAGGGCTAAAGAAAAGTTCATGAAATACGGACATTTTCTAGAGTGGAAAATTTCTACCCAACTGACTGATTTTTAAACAGACACAATGAAAACAAGAATCTGTTTAATTATTCTGTAAGACCAAATTGAAGCTGACTACTGCAGAAGATATTGGTGTAAAGCTTCAAGAAGGGCAATGCAGTAAGTTCTAGTTTGTTTGCATTGATGGCTACTACTGACAAAATATTCTAATTTGGGAAAGTAATTTTGGGGAATGAGTTCCTTTGTCCTGAAATCTATGCACCCTGATGAACCAGTTGGCCAGGTAACATGTTTTCAAAGAGCTTTTTAAAGTAGATACACCAATTGATGATATTTTAGACCTTCTCTCTAAACACTACTCACACAATATTTATGATACAGTTCACAGCTTTTAACAGATAAATTTTACTGCTTTGAGCAGGAGAGGTTAGTTTAAATGATCTGTAGAAGTCTCTTCCAACCTCAACTATTCTGTAATTCTGTGATCTTTTCAAAGGAACAGCTCTGTTCTTTTATAGTACTATTTAGTTCTGTTTCAGGAAAAGGTTCAGCTCAGATTTAAATGGTCTAAACTCCACCTTTGCTCTTATATACACTTTTTAATAATGAGATGTGCTTGACAGCATGGAGTTACCTTGTGAGCTTTTCATTTCAGTAGTACTTGCACTACTGCATTTGGCTTGGCAGGGCAAAACCCCAGAATAACTCGGGAGGGGGGTGATTCTTGGACTTGAAATCCATGCCCTGATTCTTTTATTTCTGTTATCATCAGTTGTATTTCTGCTGTATTCTATTTCTACCTGCATTCTTACTTGTATCCTGCCATTTTTTAGTCTGTGTGACTTCTGTACTAAACAACACTACTCCCTTACTGTATTTTCTTCTCCTCGTCTGAGAGTATGTTCAATGAATTTGCAAGAAACCTCTCAAATTCTGGTAGAACAAATGGGAAAAAAAAGGTTTCTAGTCTTCCTTAATTATCTGGCTAAATCTGGGCCTAGCATATCACCAGGCTGCGTCTTTTCCAGTGCTCCTATCTGTGACAGCTTTTTCTAATATACAGCTTTTAGATCCAATGTATGGCAGGAGTGGCCATATTGGTTTTCTCTAGTGGCAAGGGACTACTTAGTGATAATAGAGTATATTAGGTAAGTACACAGAGAAAGCAAAGGCTCGATCCCAGATTAAAAGGATAACAAGACAATTGAGTTTAAGAAGTTTTATTTCATAGACAGAGCGCTGGACTTTATGGAGCATATAAAGCATGCCTCACAGCAAGGAGGGACTACCCTACATAACAGATTTGCCCTCAGTACCCAGGTCTCTGAGTACAGCTACCTTCTGTGGACTTTGTGTGAAAAGAAGCTCAGCAGGAAGACAATAAAGCTCTTGCTGTTTTGTGATTTCTCACCAGAATTGGAGCAACGGTGCTTATTTCCTAGTGTCCACTGAGCTCATCACCTGCCTGCCCCTCTCCATGGCCTCATTTGTAGCAAATCACAGCCGAATCAGAGAGCGTCATGGAGCAGGATCCTATATGGGCGACAGCCATTCTCGGCTATCTGCAAGCACATCTTCCTCTTTACAAAGGAGCTGGATGCTGCAGTGCTGGGTACCACTGACAGGCTTCAGCTTGAATCACACAGATTAAAGCAAGGGATATTCACAAAATTAGTTAAATATTTTCAGCAACGGCAGCAATGGATAAAATAGTGAACGAGAAAGAAATAGATATAGTCCTCTAGAGTGTTTTATAACTTGACTAAAGGTATCATAGATAGCAGGGACTTTACAGGCTGTCAGCATTAACATTAGCAGTTTTTAACCATGACCTGAGCTCTGACAAGCTGTTTCCACACTGTCAGTCTCTCTGCTTGAGCTGGCAAGTCATATATAGTAAAACTGTCCAGACTTTATCTGTGCAGTTACTTAAAAAGCCTATCTGGTGCATTTGCCTGTCCCACCAGTACAAAGAGAGCCTGGAAAAGTCTGAGTGACCTGTTAATCTGAGCAATCTTATTGGATAGTTAGAAACAAAACATCAACATGCATCGCCAGGTTGGCTTGAGAATCCTCATTGCCTTTCTATTTCAGCAGATTTTTTTAGAAAACACCTCACTGCTGCTTAGTGCAGGCATCGATTAGAATACTACTTCTTAAAGTGTTAAATAAAAGGAATTTTCCACACTTAACCACTAACATGTTCATTCAAAAAAATTTATTGAATAAAAGGTACTAATGATTTAGGGGTATGTATGCTCTTGATTTTCAATATCATCTGGCCTTCTTGCGATGCCTGTGAATCCAGCAGCACTTTTCAAAACCTAGCTGTGGGCATGCTTGCTGGCCAGAGTGGGGTGGCAGCTACTGTGCACTTGGAATTGCACAGGCAGGAGATCTGAGTGTAGGATTGCAAGTGAGTTGCAGTATGGCAATCTTGTCAGGTCCCCAGTTTGGATAGCAGACTAGGCAACAGGGAACTCAGTTGCTCTTCAATCTAGATACAGCAAATAATGCTTAAATACTTTTACAAATCCTGAACTGACTTTATTGTGCCAATTATATCTGAGTGAATTCCTTCCTTCTTTAACCAAAAGTTGTACCGCATTTCCTGAAAGTTCCTAGGTTTTCTTTAAGAATAAAATTATATTTACAATTTCTAGCAGCACAAACCTGCCTGAACAGTATGAACAAAGCTTATAATTTCATATGGAAAACCTGGAAGGGTTGGAATATAAGGTGAAGATTCCTGGTTATAAATAAAACAAAATACCTGTTTACACTAATGTCAAAATAATCAACATTGAATATTTGTATTTCCCTCTCAATAGCTGGATCTTAGAAGACTCAAACTAGAAACCTGACATTTTCTTTCTGAGTACATATGATACCATTATTCTCAGTCAGGGTTCTTACTATTGTGTCTACAAATCTTTCCCTATGCATAAAAGTACCCATCCCTTTATCCAGCCACTACTTAACCCCTTGGCATGCAGCCCCTCTCTCCACTTGAAGAATTGATGCATTAAGCGACCTACAAAGTCATTACCCACTCTGACAGGTTAGTGGTAGAGAAGAACCACAAGGCACTGAGACAGGGATGGTTTTCTTGCCCTCCCCTTTTAAAGAAAAAAAGCCAATATACACGGTTAAGTAGATAGACTGTGCCTACCTGTAAAGCACTGAAGGCAATCCTGAAGTCCTTAGATCTGTAGGCAACAATAATGAGAGGCTTACTTTCCTGAAATCTGCAAACTAAATACATGTGTGAGTGTAAACTCAATGCTAAGAACCATGTATATGAACTTGTACATGATGATTATTACAGACATACATTGATTAGTAGAGAGAAAACTTTGGAGCACAGAATTCTAAAAGCAGAAATAATCTCATATACTGAAGTCACAATGTGCTTTTGATTTAAATGCTTTAAGCAGAACTTGCTTTCTAGGAGACTTTCTAAATAGAAAAACTGTTGCTCTCATGCAGCGGGTTTACATTAAGTCTCCACTACAGAAAAAAACAATGAGAAATCAGAAGCACAAGCTTATAGAAGGGAAAGGTTATGCAAATATAGGTTGGGGGGGTGGGGTTGCGTCTGTAAAATTCTTGTCTGCAATACCGGGGTTTAGCACTGCTGGAGATCTTCATCTGCCCAAATACTCTTAGAAGAAGGAAATGTCAGATAATCCTCAGAGTTGGTAAAATTTTGAATATTAGGTCAATTGCTCAGCAAGTTCTTTCTTCTGTGACCTTGGTGTGGGAATGTGAGGTCACAGCTGCTGTGGTAGTGTATCCTTTCATGGTTTTTGTAGGGGCAAAAGATATTTTGCTTTGTATACCTCCCAAATAGAAGTCCTGTTCCATCTCACAGTGGAAGAGTTGGAAGCTTTCTTTTCTTTGAGCCTTGATGAAACAAGTAATCTTGTAAGTGGCATTTTCTAAGCTCTAAGGTTCTTTTAGTACAATCCTGAATCAGTCCAAAGAAATCTAAAATAAAAGCTGAATAGGTTGCTAGTAACATTTCAATTGCATATATAAAAGACAGGATCTGATCCTCCACCTATAAAAACCTGAATGGTCTTTATTGAACTTAATTGAAGAGATGGATTCAAGCAATTTTTTAAATTAAAAAAGGTTTCTCTCATTCTTGTTTCAATAATGTTATTGAGTTGCAAACCTGAAAGTGATTTCTTTTCTATCTAGTGGATTCATGGCATTGTTTGGTTGTTTATTTTGTTTTGTGCAAATGATCAATAAGCATCATCAGGTCCTAAGCCCAGATCTTCTAATGAACCTCATATGCTGAGACTCAAGTTGTCAATTGTTTGCATGTCTGAATTTCCTGTGTAAAACAAGTAAACTCTGATTATTATATTTGGGCAACATTGTCTGAAATGAAATGCTTTGAAAGTCATTTTGAATGTATAAATGGAAAGTATTATAGAATTGCCAAATTACAAACCACTAATTATTATCTAATAGTGAAATGGCATAACAATGTCACTGGATCTAAAAGCACTATCCCAAAATATCGGATCTTAATTTTCAGTTCCTAAGTCTAAACAGAAGTTAATAGTCAGGAACTATCTTTATCTGTGGACTGGAAGACTAAATCAAATCATCCATGAAACAAAACCTCCTGAAATGCAATTCCATCTGCAAACTTTAGGGTTCCCTCTTAATTTGAAAATCTACTGTTGAACTCTGTATGTATGTACAGTGGAATGCAACAAAAGAAATGACAAATGAACCATTTAAAGCAACCATGCAGAAACTGGCTAGAGCAGATATTCAGACTTGTCTTGAAGTACATTCTTAGGTATGTGTGCTGTTACCTCTGAAAGGTAAGCTGCTAATTATTGTAAAGGTCTTTGTGTCCTCACCCACCCAAACAGCAGAGCAAGCATTTGATAGATCAACTAAGGCCGTGCTTTTTCACATGGAGAGTTATTGGCAGGGTTAAGACATGTAAAGGTTTGGGGTTTTTTTTGTTTTGGGTTTTTTTTTTTTATATAGTTTGTGTGTTAATCTAGTCAGATTCAAGAAGTATTTTTTTTATTAGTTTTACTCTGCTTTTAATAATTTACTATTTTTTTTTTGCTAGGATTACTCTTGTATGTGTAATTTTTTACCGTGCACCCTCAAGGGAAAGAAAAGCCAGTGACCTTGAAAGGAAAGCACTGGAGGGGAAAGGCTTTTGGATCCTAGGGTTCCTTCTCAGTGTCATTCCAGAGTTAGTACAAAGGTCCCTTTTTGGAGCCTGTTGTTCAGCCATCAGACTGCTGTGAGACAGTGAAGCCAAAAGATCACAGACAAAACAACAGCTGATACTGGAACTGGTCACAGCAAACGTCATGCAGGGGACGTCATCGTTCTGAAGAGTGTCAACTGGCAAACACTTTGAAATCTGTGTTTGCTGCTTTGCACAAAATGTCCTTTGCCATAGGTTAGGGAAAGGAGATGAACAAAATTCTTCTTAGAGGCCAACTTCATCAATTTGTAAATAGAATGGCAGCAACAGGCCAGCAAACTTCTGTACCCTGAATACTGCTTTCCAAGTGAAGGACAGTAATTGGCTGGAAAATGCAAGGTTGCTGTTCTTTAACATTTCTGAATTTATTTATAGTGAAGAAGACTGTGTTCTAAATCTCAGTAGTGGCTTATATTAATGAGGGTTCCTCTAATCTTTTCCATGCTGGAAATAAGGTGTTAATAGTTCTAAAATGAAATAGTACCTAAAACACAACTCAGTCATTTTCTTCATAGTTCAAAGTTATTTGCATAAGATATATCACCCTTTGCAAATATTTACTTTGCTATAGCCAAAGACACTGCAAATTATATGTGATGGGTTTGAACTCCTGTCTTTCACACTTGTCTTTGAGTCTGTGTCTTTCACTCTTGTTGGGTTTCAGAAAGATGAAGAGAGAAAAATAATTTCTTTCTCGAATAAGATCCAACGTGGACTTCAAAGTGAAAGACCTGAATTCTACCTATAAAATTTGATTACAGCCTGATTAAAAAGATGGGGGGAAAAAAGGAGCTGTATTCATGGGCTCATTACAGGCACAAAAAGGGGATGCTCATACAGACCATAGAGAATTTAAAAGATTTATTTATGATGTATTACTGTAATTTTTAATTTAGACATGCAAATTTTTTAATTTGCACTGACTGCTTTGCCTTAATGGTTTTGATTAATACTTGGAGGTAGTGTTTGTGAAAGAGATTTATACTGTGATTCATCTGCAAAATAATCAAATCATTACCAGCTAATGACAAAGCTGTGAAAAATGATATAGATATTGTGTAACTCCCAGCTATTGCAGTGCACGTGAAGGTACCCCATACTTCCAGCAAATGTGGATTTGTGTTAATAACTGCTCAGAAGTTTGGTCTAGGTCCCTTCTAATTTGGTTAAAAAAAAACCCCCATTGATCTTAATCAAGCTGTCTGATAAAAGTAGCAGTTATTAACATCCCTGAACCCTACATTCTAGTGAACATGCCAAGGTTGGAGACACCCCTTCTCCTGACCCAGAAAGAAAACCCCATAGAAATTTCTACCTATCTCTGCATCTTACTTCAGTACCCACAAACCGTAAGGTTTTGTGATAGACATGAGACTTCTCAACAACAACAAATGCATATAATGTCTGTGGCTTTCATTATTAAAAGATAAAAATAAAAAAATTGCCCGTAGCTTTCAAAGCATTTTGCAATTATATCTTTCTTGCTTCCTATCATGGAATTCTCCCTTCATTTTCTTTTCTGGGAAATATTTTATTGTAAGACTAATTAAAGAATCACTGGGCTGCTAATATACAACATTTTTTTGCAACACAAGTGCATATACACAGATGTATGTGCATAAACACGCACACACGCAAAGTCCAGAGTCTTAGAACTGGTTGGCTGGACACAATTTCAAAATAACCCCATACAATTAGCTAGCAAGATATTCAAGCTGCTTTTTATGGATTCATAGCAGATTTTCCAGGGTTTTTTTCAAAAAGATTTTCCTAAAGAGTAGATGAATCAGAACTTTCTGCTGAAAAACAGGAAGCAAACAGGAAGATAAACTAGTTGCTTACCAGCTTGTGAATTTTACACCTCTAAACCAATCTAGACCAGCAGATGTAAACTAGAGTAGATCTATTAAAAACAGTAAAGCTACATGGCTTTAAACCAGCTGCTAATCTGGTCCCATTGGTTCCATGGATCTAAGGATGTAGTTTCACATCAGAACTTAAATTCAATTTAAGTGCATGTTGCTGCCTCTCTCCTTCCCCTTGCCAAAGCATACCTCACTGATATTTCACTTATATTCAGTGTTGATTCAGTTCAGTTCACTGATCTGACAGAAAACTAACACATAAAAAAAGTATTAGAGTTAGTTTACCATCATGACTCACTCTTCAGCTGTGCAATTGCTATGGTTGAGGCAAGGGAAGTAAAGGGAGCATGTGGATGGGGAGGGCAGCAGACTGCCCTTTGGACAACAACCTTGTTGTTAAATCAGGTCAAGCAATAAAGTCCCCTTTATTACTCCATGGCGTATAGTGGAATCTCAAGCCAAATGCAAGTCCCACAGAATGCATCCACATTCCCTAAGCTCTCATTTCTAAGCAGAGACACTGTCAGGCCTCTTCATGATCATAAATCCATCCTCTGATTTTTCTTACGGTGTGATTCATGCTTTCTATCTGCCTTTCCACAACAGCCTCTAAAACTTCAACAGCCGGCTTACGGATTAACAGTAACATCTTCTTTTCTGCCAAACCCTCCTATAAAAATGCTTGGTTGTCTGATACAGTGATTCAGCTATTATCACTTGAATATCAAAACCTAGCCAACTCCCTGCCTTGGAGGAATGCCAGTCTGTGGTGTATACATTCAGTTTTTGGATCCCATGAGTCTGTACAACCTATGTACTCTTTTCTGAGCACAAGTTTCAAGTATCTGAGTTCACATATCAACTTAGACAACTGACGGGTGAGCAAACTCAATGGGTGACTTACTGCCAGTCAAATACATTCTTCCTTTATAAGTAGACTTCAAACCAAAGACAGTCCTACACCATAGCTGATTTTCCCCATCTGGAGAAGCTGTCTAGAGGGTGAGCCAAATTCTAGCTACGAGTAGCCAGGCAAGTTGAGCTTAAATGTGAGCTTAAATCTAAATTAATATGATAGAATAGAAGTGTCTACTGAGTCCCTAAATCCATTCTGTTGAACTAGACTTATGCCACACTCAAGAGGACTTCTCTCTAAAGCATGGTCTCAGTTTAGAACAGCTAGTCTGGCCACTTTACCATTGAGCTTAAGACTCCACAGCTCTGCTTTCCTCAATGTCCTTTTGCAGCCCTCCAGCTGTTTATTCATTCTGCCTCAGCTTTTGCATTACTGTGATTGCTCCTAGTCTGTCACTCTTCTGGGTAAGAAATCTACAGAAACAGAGACTTGCAGGTAAAGTGGGGTAAATGAAAGCAGGAGGCTGCTTGAGGTTTAAAAACCATCTACACAAACATGGGAAGGAAAAACATGTTTGTTCTACAAAAACATGAGGTGACACAGCGTGAGTTACCTTAGGAACTGCCTAGATGGTGCTGTGTGGTGTATCTGCTCAACTCTTCTTCCTGACAATGTCTTGGAGTGGAAAGCTGTTAGTAAAATTGTGTCATCTCTCATTCTGCATTACTTATCTGTGCTACCAAACAATTAATTAGGTCTAATTTTAAGTATCCATCACATTGCTGATTAACATTTTCGTTGAGGTCAGTGTAATGTCCTGCAATTACTAAAAAAGCATTCATTTTCTCTCCTGAAAAAAAGGGCTAGCCTAAAATTATTGATCTACGACTTCATGAAACCCATGATGAAACCCAGTGATTCGGTCCAGAGGACTGTGTGTACTGATTTTTTTAGCCCAGCCAACCTGCAATAAAAAGGAATATTGTAAAGCAAATTCATGTAGAGCTGGGGCTAGATCAGTAAAGCAATTTGACAAACGGTAATGTTGCAAATATTCCAATACCTAACTTTTAGACACTGTGTTACAAAGTTATGCAACCTGGTTTATCTTGCTTGCATAGAGAGAATTTAGCATCTATGAACAGGAGTCACAGAAGCCAAGAAGCTAAGCACAGAGATGCTGAAACACTGACAGAAAGAAGGATTTGGGCTGCACCACTCAAACCCCAGGTAATTCTTTCTGGTCTGGTTTCCCGACCCTTCTGGAGATACAGCCCTAAGCAAGGTGCATTTGCACACTTACTCATGGGATAAAATTTAGGTGCAATTATAAATTCAGTAGCTCAAAATTAGGTGTCTAATAAATCCAGCACTTTCAGGGTTGGGAAGCACCTGAGCTTCAAGTTTTAAGCATCTCAGTCTATGCCCCTTTTGAAGTTATTCTCAATTACATCCACAAACAAGCTCCTGCAGTCTACCCTAGTTCAAAACCCAGAGAATAGAGTGGAGTTCTTTAAATCCAACGACTACTTTATTATTCAAGTAAAAATAGTGCTTAAAATATGTAATATAATATATACATCTTAATAATTAATAACGTGCATTATGATTTCTTTAGCCAATCTTTTTACAGCACTTGGATATGTAACCATTTCTTGGGAGATTTTTCTAGTGGTAACTATTCCATATATAAGGAAATCTTAAAATTAATTCAGTTTTCATCTTTCCATAGTGATCTCTACCATGTATCCACCATTAAAAATAAAAATAATTCATCCCAGTAATATATTGCTATGGTATAGTCTCAGGCTAAGACACTTGTAAAGTTTTGAAGAGGGTAGAAATTATTGATCTAAGGTGATCAAATTTCCTGAATCTTAGTTGGTTTTCTGAAAAAAAAAAAACCAAACCCAAACTTTTCCCCTCCAAATACAGATGCTTTCATTAGCCTCTTCTTTGCATTGCATTTTGACTTGTCATTACTAATTTCTCCTTTAAAAGATTTATATTTTATTTCCTCATC
The DNA here is from genome assembly GCA_013400195.1 of Aramus guarauna. Classification (NCBI taxonomy): domain Eukaryota; kingdom Metazoa; phylum Chordata; class Aves; order Gruiformes; family Aramidae; genus Aramus; species Aramus guarauna. The sequence goes on along the minus strand of VXBL01002645.1, from coordinate 105,341 downwards.
TCTAGTCATGCCTACAGCTGGACACACGTGTGCGCACAGGCATGCACACATATATATGTGAAACACAGTGCTGTTATCATTGATAGAGGTTATATTTGATATATTAAATGTGGGGGTTTTTTATCTGCATCTACGGTGTTTTATATGTTAGAAAACCCCAACAATTAAGAAACAAAACCTTCAGGTTTCAGAACCAGTAAAATATTCAAATTGTGCAAGACCTGAAGACAGCTATACTGGAACAGTTAGGAGGTAACTACTGAAGCCAGTAAGAGTTGCAAGTATCCAACAGACTTCATTACGCAAGGCACATGCAGGACATGGATATAACATTTATGGGGCAGGGTGATGGTGGCAAGGGACCAGAAATGAATTATAACTTCTTTAATATAATCATATTGGCATGAAGAATTTATTCCATATTGTTGCAACTGGATGGAGCTTCGGACCATCTAAAATCTCCATATTTCTTAACATTATGTCATTTTACAATTTGAATAACAGATTTCAAACATTTCTGCTAAATATGACCAGGCAGATCATGAGTTTGTACCATTGATATGCAAAATCTACTGGTTTCAGTCTATATGTGGATGAGTGAATCTGTGTAGCAGATTTGTTTCTCATAGTTCACCAATCTCCTTTTGAGTCTGTGAGAAGCCAAAATTCATTTTGAAACTTAGACTTTTCTCAGATCCATTGTAAAACCACTAATTTACAAATGATTCACTCTGAGAATGGCCAGTTCTGAGTCGTGAAAGTCTAACTGTCTTCGGGTAAAAATTATGTTGGAAATCAGAGACAGAAAAAAAAAATTACGATGAAAAATTTGCATGTATCTTTAGTGGTTTTTCCAACATGTGTGAAACCCCAATCAGTTTAGTTTTGGTTTTCACTACCAAAAGAAAAA
>VXBL01002645.1:58769-104377 GCA_013400195.1 Aramus guarauna | reverse complement strand
AAAAGATAAAGACATCGTACAATTTCAGTTTAAAACTGAAGGAAAGTCTATAATAAATTAACAAACACTTTGAAAAGACTCTTTTTCTTTTCTTTTCTTTCCAGAAGCGCATGTCCTATAACATTATAGCTGTTTTAAATTTGTCCAGAGAAGTAACTGCATATTGCTGATACAAAAGTTCTGAAGAAAACTTCAACACAGCAGGTCACTACTGGTACCAGCCCAACTGCAGCATCACAGTGCTAAGATGTTTGCAGGCACATGAAACCTGAAGCATCACTGGTTTGTGGAAATCTAGTAGTGTCAGACACAACCACACAGTCAAGGCTTCATTTGGAAGATGTCACATAACCTCTGTGCCACATGTCACCAGGCTCCATAAACCACCAAAAGCTTCCTTGTATGCTCTAACAAACTTGTAATCAAACACCAGCTTACAGAAGTGTGAAGTCCTGCAAGAAGAGGACAGAAGAAGCTCTCTCCAATAGCAGGTTGCTGAGGTTTAATACATCACTTCAGTGATCCTAACAAGCAAATCATACACAAACATCAGAGAAGGGCAAAAAAAAGAAAGGCTACATATTCCTGCCAATCTGACTGTGCTGGAGGGCAGTGGGAGGAGACAAGTTGTGCAGAGGAAGGGAGGAAGCAAGGAACTGGTCCCTTTGAGAAAACAGTAGAAACTCTGAAATATGGTATGTCTGCAATATGAGGAGGATGCACATAAACTGCAGTTCAGTCTTTTGTCAGTCTGCTTTGGATACAATATCTCACTGGATATCCAAAAGCTTGCAGTTTCACTGTTCCAGAAATTCACCTGTTTATACAAACTCTTCCATAAGTTACCATATTCAAGCAATTTTTGTTCTTTACATTGCTATTATATGGGGAAAAAAACCTCCACAAGTAGTGAGAAACCTTCTGCTAATATCCACTCTGCATTTATTCATTATAATTTTAGAATCATTGCTCTTATGCAACTATTGCCTTTTCAGTTAAACAGCTGTTATTTAACACTTACTCCTGAATATATTTCTGAACTATCATCCTATCCCCTGTCAACCTTTGTTTGTCTAGGCTCAACAAACCATCTCAATTAATTTCTCTTCATGAGATTAATTCTCCATTCCCATAACAATACCAGTAGCCTTTCTCTGCTTCCCTTTTAAAGTCATCATTTATGAACACAAGTGACCAGAACTTTATATAAATTAAAAAACACCTTGTCAATGCTTTGAACAATGAAATAACGTGAAAATGCCTTCTATGATAGTGTGTCTTTACAATTATAATAGACTTTAAAATTACAATAGACTTTCAAAGTTGGTCTGCATGGCAACCGGTAGTCATCATCCAGGAAAACTTGTATGTCCATATTTCTTTTCCACTGTCTTCAACTGATAAATACATATTATATTCAAGAAAAAAATTTAGTTACTGGTGCTTAAATCCCTGGCTTCACAATCTGTGCTATTAAATTCCATCTCATCTCATCTCATCTCATCACTCGCATCAAAAATCATCTGGTTCTCCCTGTCTGATGATCCAATCCTTTGTTAAGGTGATGTTTCCACATTTTACGCTATCTATACATCTCACAAATATACATGTACTTCTTAGTCCTGTATCTCCTATATCACTAATCAATATGAAAACTTTTGTGACAGTCTCTCCTTTTGGCAGTTCCTTACTCTTCTGACTATTCTTCTGTAAAAATAATTGCTATCTTAAAAAATAAAGTTCAATCCATTGTCATTGTCGAAGAAATCTATTACCTAATTAAAAAAGATACTGGGTTTATCTAAGATGATCTACCTTTGTGAAACCAACATTGTAATTAACCTATATTCAGTTTCTCTTCATGTTCTTTGCTTTAAAATTTGTTCTAAGACCGTACACTGCTGAAATCCTGTTTACAAGTCTGTAGTTGCCTGGATCACCTTTTTGCTTAATTTTTTAGGTATATATACTATTTTCACTTCATTTTTTAGATATAGATAGTATATTGGCTGTTCTCAGTCTTTGCACAGGACTCATAAATATGCATATTAAAAAATTCTTGGTACTAGGCTTGTAGATGCTGTCAGTATAAAGACTGGATGCTGTCCAAATTCTCTGATTCTGAAGTATAGAAACCTAATTTTTGCTTTTGCTTGGATATATTTTCTCATGCTCTATCCTCATTTTCTTTAGATATCTTTTGTTGTTGTAGCTTGAAATTGTTCAAAACAATCATGCAGTTTTGGAAACTCTTCAACTTCAGAAGGCTTTTGGAATTTATCATTGAGTTTGTTATTTTTCATAGAGTAATGAAAAAACTTCAAGTCACTAAACTTCATGCTGGTCTTGCAGAAAGGCATTGGGAAACTTGAAAACCTTAGAACCGCTTCTTAAGGTGGCAAGAAAAGATTTAACCTCCTGAACAGGATCTGTTGTTCTATAGAGACTTATAAACCTGAAAAAAACTGAAATGACAAAACACCTCCTGATGTGCATGGACTTAGAGGAACCATCAAATGACAAGTATCTAGGTAGGGCAATAGATTGAACCTGTGACTGAATTTGGAAAGAAAGAACAGTTGTGGTGGATAGGCATGGAGAAGAGAAGTGATCTAGCATTATATTCTTTAGTCATCACCCTTACTGAAGAGTGATACAAAATATTTGTTCACTACTTGATCCAGTCCTCGGTTAACCTTACCTCCTTCCTTGACAGCCCACTGTCATTGTATACAAGAACCAGTTTCTCACGGGTTTTTTTTAGATGCTTAAAGAACCTCAGCCATTTATTTTCTACACCAATTCAGAAAGACTTGAGAACAATTTAATTTAATTTAATTTCTATAGAGGCTGATATTTTAAAGATGAAAAAACACCTTAAAGAGTAAAGAGTTTACAAATGGTAAACATTTTTTCATCCCAAGAATTCTATATTCATCTCCAGTTTTTCCACTTGTCCTTAACAACATCATTGCCCCTTTGAATTAAAATAATTCCATGCCTGATGTCAATCATCAGGATTCAAATTTTCAAGCCCTGAATCCAACTCCTCAATCTATTAACTAATCTTCCTCTGTATCCCAGACTTGACTTTCTAAAATCCCAAGCTTTGATTACAGCCTTTATTACCCTGGTAGTTAAGCACCTCACAACCACTGATAAATCTACCTTTCAAATTTCTCTGTACCAGAGGAAAATACTATCACTGTTTTACAGGAAGAAGGTAAGGTAAAGTAAGCAGTTGCCTACAGGATCCATGGCTGGAGTAAGAACCAAAGCCCATCCATAAAAGCATCATGAGTGTGATAATTCTCATTCAAATTTGATGTGAATATGGGATAAAGGTATGCACTGGGCACAGCAGTAGTCACCTAAATGCCACATATAAACCTTAACCTACTAAATTTTTCTTAATTGTACCCCACCCATTAGTTCAAGGTACATTTTTTTTCTTGATTCTTTGCGCTTCTTTAACAAATACCATTTTTACCTGCTTACGCAATCTGGAGCAATTTGAGACTTCAGGGTGTATGCTAAGTGCTTCAAAAAGCACGTATGTTCAAATCAGAATGTGCTATAAATGAAAGCATGCTGATACAGTTGCTGATGCATTTTGTTTCTGTCTCTATTTCTTGCATAATATAAGTGCTTGGGCTCCCCTCAGTTCTTTGGAAGGTATAGTCCCTTGGGGCCATGGAGATAACAACAGCAAACCCAAACCACCTGGAGACAGTATTTAGTAGATGATTAACCCAATGGTGAATCAGAATGTTTGAAACAGAAACAAGAAAACAGCAGGAAATAACTTGCGCTGTGTGGCTTGGAAACTGGAGTGAAATCCTGGCCCCATCAAAGTTAATGCTTAATGCAGAAATTCAGTCTTGATATTTATGATCTTTTCTAAATAGTTCTAATGTCATTTATTTCATTTATGACAAAGTTTGAGATGAGGAAGTGATATGGGACAATGTATTAGTTAATAAAATAGTCATGCACATACCTGTTTGCTTCTGCGTACTTGCATTTGTTGGAAATTTATAAAGATTCTTTTGGTGATAATAGGAATAAGAAACCTGTAGAAACTTACCTCTTCTTCCTTTAATGCTGACTTGATTTTTTTTTTTTCTTGGAATAGCTGCACAAACTGAACAACCGAGGTGGGAGAACAATAAAATTACTCATTGTGGCTTTATTTATTGCAAAAGCACCAAACAAGAAACCAGTGTCAAACAAGTCTTAATATCTGTTGCTAGGAGAATAAATTAGGAGAAGCTTACAACAGTCAAACTCCAAGAACGTTCCCCTGATGTGGACACAGAGAGCATGCTCGGTGGAATCCACCTGGCTTCATCAGAGCTGGCGATCTTCCATATTGCCATCAGGGAGTCATTTGGATCCGGGTTTCTGCTATCTGAGCTGCGGAGGGGACAGAGATGGGGTGGAAGGTCAGTGTCTGAGTGGGCTAATGAATCATGGCTAAATATTCTCAATGGGTGCCAACTTTTAAGACCCCTGAAGAGCCTCCATGGACAACACCCATGGAGCTGGAATCTCTACTGAGCAGGGCCCCAGCTAATTTTTTGTTTGCGTGTTTGTAATATTTTCTTATCTGTGTTTGATCTTATTCACACTAGCAAAGTTATGTATTTAAAGGAGACCTAAGATTTGGGAGAGGAAGGGGAGGCATGTCTTTGGATTTTTTTTTGAAAAGACAAATACATGACATCCATAGGAAGAGGTCTATAGGGAGGAGGAGAGGAAGAGGAAGTAACATGGGAACTTTTAGTACTCTCTGTTGTTATCTTGATGATACGGGCTTTGTCAAGCCTGAAATCAAGATCCCATCAGGCTCCCTCTGAGCACAGCCTTAAATTGAGGCACAATTGTGCTTCACTGTAAAGTCATTGGGACTACTCATGATGATCCACATAAATTAGACATGTGTCTAAATGCGATGCAGGACTATGAAAATTCCATTTAGAAAGTGCCAGGAAGTTTTGGAGGATGTTAATAAGTGAAATCTTGGCTTTTAAATTTTTTTTATTATTATTATTTTTTTAATGAAGTCACTGTGCTACTTTTGTAACATTATAAAGTCTTCTGGATTGGACATCTCTGGCAAAACTCGGGGCAGGGGGGAATCCTTCAAGGCAGAAGAACACTAGGTAATGTCAAATTAAAAATAAACAAACAAAAACCTCCAGTAAAAAACCCCCAACATAGCAAACCAAGCCACATTTCTCCCCATTTCAAGGGATAATTTTTTTCTTTTTTTTTTTTTCACTGCAACTATTAAATAAATATGCTTGTATTTTACAAGTGTGCTTGCTGCAAAAAGTGCAATCTATTTGTACGGCAGAGAGAATGAAGGACTTACTGCTTAAAGGCACAAAAAGGGTGTGTAATAGGATTCTGGCATCTTCCCAGACAGCTTGCAGACAAATTCAGAGACGAACAGAGAAGTATCCTTTTTGAAGTATATTTGGCCAAGGTCTCATTCACAAACAGATAAAACCAACACATTTCTGCATGATAAGGGTCAACAGAATAGCGTATTAGTTTGAGAAGAGAACCCATCTGCAATTTTCTTATATAAAAATATACGAGGACACAACAGGAAAGCTGTCAGCATGACAGTTGGAGGATTCTGCCAAGGAGCCAGATGCTAGTGTCAGAAGAACATGTTCCACAGCTTGGCATCTGGGTTCTCTCATTGCCCTCCAAGAAGGAAGAAAAGGAGGAGTGATAAGATATGCCTAAATGAATAAAACTAAAGCAATTCCACCACCACCCCCAACATGCTTAAATCACTACTTCTTTTAGAAAATCCTCAGCTACATGTTCTCCTACATCTTTTAAATTAAAATGGAAGGTGATAAATTTAACCCACTTATGTTTTAATATGTTTAAAAACCATTCGCAATTCTGAATACGTCTCACATGATTTTAACTGCTCATGTATATGTAGAGCTGTGCAATTTATTTTATTATTTTTGTTGGTTTTCCACAATTTTGCTGCAGAATACATTTCAAGCTCAATTTTTAGCCCGTGTCATTCTTGGGGAGGGGAGGATATAATACCACATTTACAGTTGAGAGCTAAGAATAATTACAACTTTATTTTTTCTCTGAATAACTACTGAGAAAAGCTCAGAAATATCTAGGGCAAAATGCTAAGGGTCAGTTTAAGACCCAACAAGTTCATGAAGCACTATAGGGAATCACCTCATTATGGGATGTGTGTAGGGAAGAAAACACTGTTCTTAAGATAGCTTTGAGGAAGCCATAGTTGCTGCACAGCCCCCTTAACGATTGTGATCATAGAGTAGTAAGGCTAAGTGTGTGTTCATAGTCCCAGGTCCTTCAGTCACATTTCCTTGCTATGGGCAATTAAGTAAGCCTTAGCTTTGTATCCATGTTCCTTTCCTGAGTTTTATCACCATGATGCCTGAAAATGCCAGCCTTGACTCAATTCTCAGGTGCTGCTGGATCTCTGCCTTTCTTCTGCTGACCCACTCTGATTAGGGAGGATGGAGTGTCCCCTCCAGTAAGTTGGTTGGATCCCTTGTGTAGAGCTTTAAAAATTAAGACCAAACTCCTGATGTTTTTGAAATCTCTGTGAAAAGAGACCAGAAGACAGGGATCACGTACTTTCACCTGTCTTGAAAAATAAACTGGCTGCTCTCTTCTGTGCTGACAGAACTTTTTAAGGTTAGACATTTCAGAATTGCAACTGACGTTTGCCCCCATACCTTACTCTGGATAGATGTGTTGTAGCCACTATTTCCATTGATCTTCTAGAGAGCATGAGACTGGTTTCCACCTAGGACTATTCCTAATTCAGGCAAAACAGCAGATGATTGATCTCTCTCTGCACTTATTTAAAAGCACTTGAAGTCACTTGTACCAGTCCATCCTCAGAATGTTGAGGCAGGGGGAGTGAGGCAGAAATGCTGTAATTTGCAAGAAGTTTAATTTCCTCTCCATGCAATAATGCCTGGCATAGTTGCTGGTATTTGTTTTCAACAGTAATGATAGAGCCCTTTCAGGTATCATTCTTCCCACCTCTGTTTCAACACAGCACCTATGAAAACAATGAGTGGAAATGGTTTTTCAAGTAACAGAGGGGAATTCAGAAAATAGTATTGCAAGCTCCATCCCAAGTTGTCTTGTTGCTAACGGTCTGCAAGAAGAATCTGTTATAATTCACTGTAGGGACAGAAAGGGAAGGAAAGCAAACTATCACTGCTACTGTAGTACCTACTCTTTAGATGTATGATAAAATATGCACTTAGGATAAAAACTTATGGTGCTTGACCCTCAGATTAAGAAAGTGCTACCCATACAAACATAATCAAAGAATTCTTTGAAATCGAAGCCTATATCTGAAAAGTGAATCTCTGTATTTGTTCTGCCTGAATAACTTCAGGAACACATTTGCTCAGCTCAGAAATCAAAAGATGATTTTAGACATTGTCTATACTTCAAAATCCATTTGGGATCTGAAAATCAAACTGTTCTTCCTGCCTCTTCCATCAGCACTGGCAATAAAGCTTCTGCTGCTAGAACCACTCCAACAATGGGATGTGGCACATGAAGTGAAAGAGATCTCAGCTCAGTCTTCTACGGCTGCCACTGCCTCAGAAAAGCTTGCCACACAGTAGGAAAACTTGCTTTCAATTAAGTCAGTGGATATGGTGCAAAGGCACGTATGGGAAACAGATGAGGAAAAGGTCCATTTCTGCAATATCACTTTCCTATTTCAATTTAATTTTCTAGTCCAAATTTGCACTACATTATGTTCTTAGTCTTACTGATGGGACATAGAGCTGAGTTTAACTCATTTCCAGAGACATTATGTTTCCGAATCTCCTCCCTCATTCTGAAGGAAAAAAATGTGAAAATTCAGATCAGCTGGAGATGACCCCAAAATTAACCTTTTCCTGCTGAAAGCAGAAATAAATGTGATCCAAAAAGGAGAAAAATCATGGTTACTCATTGCATCCATTGTCATGTTTGACAGAATGGGAGATATTCAAAAGATATTACCAAGTCCATTTTTTATTTTAATCTCCTTTTTCATTTTATGAAGTGAAAAAGTATCTGACCTTGTCAAGTCAAGGCTGTTTAATTCTATTTTAGTTTACTGCGAGGACAGGAGAAATGCTGATCTTGACACCTCTTGGAAAGGCATCAATAAGAAGAAATCTAGATCCATCAACTTTTATTATTACATGCCTGCTAGAAATACCTCATGAAAGAAAACTTTTTCACTCAGAGTATGTAGTAGAAACATCTGTGCAAATGACAAAACAGCAAGGGGCTAGAAATGCATAAGAAGTGGTGCTCCTCTGATCAAAGTCTAAGGACATTTGTCATCAAAATATTGAGATCCTTATAGGATTGATCTGACATAGAGAACTCTGCATGACCCAAAACATTAACACAACCTCAAACAAAAGCAGACCAAAGCAGGAATGGAATAGCCCAGGGGAAGTTAATAACCAGGTACATCTTTGTTTTCAACAAAGTATTAGGCCTATGTTTCTTGATTCCCTGCAACATCATTCCAAAAACTTCTTCCCAAAATACCCAGAAAAAAACCCAAAAAATCTTACCTGCAGCCTGAGCAGAACTCTGAGGAACCATGCAAGCATCGTGGTGCTGCTGGTGGACATGAAATACTGTGCTGGGGAACCAGGGCAGCCGGGCTGTGGACTCCGGGTACACTCAAGGGAACGGGTAAGAGGTCTGTTTCCAGGGTAAAGTGCTAGAGTTGCAGACTAGGAGTCGGCTCTCCCCAACCCAGACTCAGTGAACAAAGAGGTGCTGAGATACCCAGTGGTGCCCATAAAGTGCTACAGTATCCCTAAGCTGGGATACTTTGCACTCTGAGATCTGATCCAGGAATGAAAGTATGCTGAAATAGCCTAAAATCATGTTTTTCTAAAGATCTGCTGTGCAAAAACAAAAGTCAAAAGTATTGAAAATCTCATAAGACTTCCAAACCATCCAGTAGTGCCAAAGAGCTCAGCTGACATACAATGAAGTTCGCAGCAGCAGACCACCCTGGCTTTTCTGGTGCCTCACTCAAATTACAAAATCTTCCCAAGATCTGTCCACGACATCCGTGATTTATTTGTTTCTACCTGCAGCAGCATTGTATATTTTATGTGACAAGTTATGGGAAAATCCATTCAAAAAGGAAAGTTTTAAATTCCAGTGCAGAGTTTCTTTGTTACTTTCAAACTGCCGAGAAATGAGCAAGGAGAAAGAGGGAGTAGGAGTGCTGTGCCTGCTTCATGCTTTTTATGCCACTTTGATTCATGAGAGGCAAACTTCAGTGTATGTTTAAAGTCTTTAAAGATTTATATTATTAACGAAACAAGGATTTTTACAATCAGTGAACATTTGTTTAGTTTCCCCCTCGCCTCCTCCCTCCCTACCCGACCCCCCAACCAGCACACACAATTTTAGGAGAATATTTTGTTGGCTATAATTAAACTATGTGTGTTAATTAGGATTGGATTTTAAATGCACTGCTTGGGAAGTAGAAAAAATACAGGATCTGAATGAGCCCAAATTGAGATGACACTTGAATTTTCACAGATGTTTCCATAATCCTAATTTCAAATTGATTGTACTTCCTGAACAGTGAGAAGCCATTTTCAGTTATTTATTCAGATATGAACTACTTTTTTCAGTGGGTAGAAAATATCCAGTCCCATAGTTAACTCCTTGAAATAAATAGATACCAAAGAAGATTTTGACTAGCAATAAGTAAGCGGTTCCACAAAACTGAAGAGTATCCATATCAGAAGGAAGATATCTCTAAGGATGTGCAGAATCTCTGGTTCATAAAGATTATTGCAGTTGCTGTTGGAAGACACAGTAGGCTGATCCATTGCACCAGTATGTGCCACCATATATTTACACTCCTGTGCTCACAGTGGAGATCTGTAGAATCTATCATACAAAGCCAATGCAACCTGGCTCTGCACCAGAAAAACCTAAATTATTCATCACGAAACCAAGTAGAGCCTGAGGGCTACTTTGACTTAATGGCAGCTGGCAACGGCCCCAAGGGACTAAAATAGCAGCCATTAACCCATGTGCTCAGTTAGTATTTTCTCTTTCTCTTTTATCACAATCTCTAAACCAGTGTCAGGGAGGGTTGGCATCTCACTCTCCACAGACATGATCTCCTCTTGGCTGGCAGCTGCCAGAGTCTACTGGAGGAATGGCATGGCACAAGAATGGCATGCTATATAACCAAATTCAGCACAATAACTTCATTCAAAACAGTACTATTGGCCTTGTAATGTTGGGCCCAGATTTACAAACTGGCTGCAGAAAGGAGCTTATCACTATTATTAATGTATGTCCTTCTGGTCTGACCAAGCCTTAGAATTCTTGCTGAAGGAATTCATGTAATTTAGAGCCCAATCCAACCTGATCTGGGAATAGTCCTAAATGATGTAACTCATAGTTTGTTCCTGGCCACATCTGTGGTACAGAATGTTCCAAAAACATCAGAAAGGATATGTCTGAGCAAGTTATTCATCTTCTTTCTAAAAAATTGTAAAAGAATTAATAACTTTTAGCAGTGAATTGCACTGGGCTTGTGCAGACAGTTTTCATACAAGCTTCTCCACACTGCTGTGCCAGTGATCTGTAACATAAAATTAAGTAACTGAAAATTAATCTCTCTTTTCACAAAAAAAAAAAAAAAAAGAAAAGAAAAAAAAAGAAAAATCTATTCCCTTTTCCTTGTTGAAATCTTTATTCCAATTTTATTCTCCCCCTTCATACAGCAATGCTGGATCTAATGTGAATAACTGGGATGAATTCCACCAACTTGTGAATATGGAACATGATAACGGAATAGCGTGACTTTGACTCTGACATAACTACTTATTCTTACCTGTCGTGTATTTATGTTTCTATACTATACTATGAACATCTTCTTACAAATTTAAGTCATGTCATTCTGATTTTACACTCAGGGTACATAAACATAGACCAGGGAACCTCTGAGCAATGACAAGAGCCAAAGATGGGACACTGTAACTGCAGTCTGCAAACAACATGCTGCAAAAAAATACCAACTATTTTCAAGAAGAAAGGACAGAAGGAAAGTCTTGCATGGATCAACTGGCCCTTGAAGCAACTGTTTCCTTCTGGAGCAAAATCAAGGAGACCTGATATGATTCATAGATCCATACTGCTTTTAGGTTTGCATTTGCAGAGCCAAGCAGCTTGAGACAGTTGCACCCCTACTGCCTTCAAGACAAAATAGCCCTAAATCTGTACCTGAATTGCCTGGGGAACTTCTGCCTCTCTCCTGACTCAAATCAGACTGAGAGGCAAAAGCAGACACTGGGAATAGGCAATGAATTCAGCATCAAGTATGAGTCTGAACCCCAGGTTAATATAAAGGCAAGCTGCAGCACCTGTTGTAGGGCTGCAAATCAGGACCCTGGAAAATAGGCATAGACTTAGTAATAGCAAGTAGCTGCAACAAAAAATAGCATGGATATATTTTTTGTCAATCTCAGCTTCTTCTTATCATTAAGAACACAGGCAGCTTTTCCCAGTTTGCCTAGGAGCAATCATTCAACCTAGAATAATGAAGACAAGAAACTCTTCAGCAAATGCCATCATCTTCTGTTCACCACCATCAGCAAAAATGACACCTTTGACTCCCATACAATTGATTAAAGTTTAAGTCCATAAAAGCTGCCCTCACATCACATTTAGCGTTACTTATTTCATTAAATGTCAGATTAACTGGTAATTAGTTCAATAGAATTACTTAATATTATTACTTCATATAAAATGCTCCATAACTTTTCTGCACATCAAAGCATGTGATTTACACCAAAATCGTTACATGTCAATACTTTGGCGCATCAGTATAAAATCAAGATGCCATACAGTGCATTCAGCTAAAATGAAATCCCTTTCGTTGATTCCTCCTGTTCTGTTTTTCTGTGCTTGCACTTCAATATTTCTGAGAATTTTAGGCTAACCGTATCTGTGGTCTGAACCCTGCCTAAAATAGACATCTTCAGACGCAGTTCTACCAATGCAAGCAGTAATAACAACAAAATACCTTTCAGTGCTCTCATAATTGTAAACAGAAAGGCTCTATCCTGCCTTACACAGCCAACCTGTGTTGACTGCAGTGGGAGTTACATGAAACCGAGGTCAGAATTTGGCCTACAGTTAAGGAAGTAGTGCCAGCAAACTCTTTCCACTGAAAAGTCAAAACAAGTTTATCAACTAAACAAAGTGGATTTCCTGAAAATGACAACAGGTATAGGTGTAATTTCAAGAACAACGTGAGGGTTTCATCAGGCCTCTCTTTTTTTTCTCTCTCTGTCTTTTGAGAAACAACTCGTTTTATCAGAAACTGCATGTGTGTGAACATGTAGTCACTACAAAAGTGAAGTGGTTACCAACCTGAGGTTTTTCTCTTTAGCTTCCTGGCTGCATAAGCCTTTTTTTTTTTTTTTTTTCTTTTATTACTGTAATTATGAAATTATGGGAGGGAGGGGTATGTTGACCATCATATGCAGGATTGTCACCACAAACTTTATCAGTAGTTTTTCACGTACATGAGCGTATATAAGCATAAATGCTCGGTACACATATGCACACACAAATTACAGTGCTGTGGTGTATCTGTATGCCTGTGTGTGCATGCACACACACACAGACCACTATGCACACATACTTATACGTATATTGTGGTATAGCTGGGGTAACTGGAAATAGCTTGAAGTAGTTGTATAGTTATTTGTGGTAAGCTGTGTTCAATAATATTCCATAAACATATGGCAAAAGCAAAAAAAAAAAAAATTTTACACACATGGGTCTGTTAGTGGCTTTATCAGAAAATACTGTCCAGTGTTTGATAGGTAAAGGCTGTAAATACTCTAAAAACACAAACTTTATACAGCATTTTTAAATCTTTTGGCGAAAGGTGGTCTATGCTGTGAAGCATTGGTATCGCGTCTAACCTCTTCATTTACTGAGCCACCTCTGAGGTTCAGAAATACTCAACCCATCTCTTAAATGACAACTTCATATCGGTTATTGCTTAACAACACAGTAAAATGCATACGTACATTGCAGATTAACCTAACAGATTGATACCTCAGAGGAAGGTTTTTGGCTGGTCTGTCATGTCTATGTCTGCCTGACAAACAGTTCCAGGAAGGTTATTTGTATTTAACAGACCTTACTAAGAAGTTGTTCTTGATGCAATAAATTTCTTCTTTTAGAAAAAGTAGATTTTTTTTCTAAAATTAACAAATCAGGAAGTTGCTGACTTTCTGGAAACTTCAGTTGAAAAGAATAAATCAACAAAAACAGTAGTTTAGTTTGAAAAAAAATGTCTGGTTTCACAGAAAAGGGAGTTTTGGCAGATACTGCACTTCTGAAGTGAAGGTAAAGTCACAGTCTAACACCTGACCTAAATACCTTGCTTACATATTAAACAAGTGTCTTGGAGGTACACGTCTCATGTTAGCTTGCATAATTTCACAGAGAGTGACAAGATGGAAGAATCCAAATTTGAATCCTTATCATTGGCTTCCTGGAGCACCAGCAAAACTACTCTTCTGCACCCAGCTCTGCTTCCCCTCCTGTCCCCTGGTCCAACCTCTGCCACCCCAGCCCTTCCTTCCCCATCCACCCCTCCTGCCCAGGAAAGCTGAGGTTGCTTCCTAAGGTTGCTCGATACACAAACCTACCTAAGTGAGTTTTATCCCTAGGACTACACGGCAGAGCCACGTTGTCAAATCTACCAAATAAAACAGCTTTTGGGCTTTATCAAGGAAAATCAGGGACTGCTGAAAGTTTGCCTTTGTACCTCCTTTTCTCTGAAGCAACGCTATGCACGAGCATTGTAGGGCGTGTGTTAGTGGCACCTGCTCTTGTTCACAGTCCTCTTCATTCGTTGGTCACAGCAAGTTTGCAGCATGCACTTCTAATTGCCTGGCTTCGGTCAGCTGAAGTCTGATTCTGAAAGTTAATCATGGTTTCCTGGAAAAATGTAGCATTAATTTTAAATGCAAATTATTGAAATGTACAACTAGTAATTCATATTTTCTAATTAATAAATATTCTGTGTGTGATGCATTAGTAAAGCTATTAAATATTTATCTATAGATGGAGATACTGTGAATTATAATAAACAGTAAAAGGATTCTATTAGCTTTTTTTAAAGATAAATAAAATTGAAATTGTGATCAATATAATAAATACATGATGTTAAAATTCCTCTTGCCTCACAAAACCTTATCTGTTGATGTGTTTTATGAACAAATCTCATAAAAATGTTAGCAATATTTAAAAACAAAATATGTTAAATAAAAATAAAATCTACTATGGAAAGTAAATTTAAATATTTAATGATATAATTAAGTCTTATTAATGTAATGTTCTTTATTTTTTCAGATTAAAAATTCACAAGAATTGTCATCCTCTTTCATCTTAATCAGATGGTATGTTTGTCATAATTATTTGTTATGTATTTTCATTAACATTTGATGAATATTAACTTTGCGAAATAGAACAATCTTGTTCCCGAACAAGTCAGCTGGAGCAACGTGAGGCCAAGCACCCTGTGCCGGTGCTGCAGCGTGGCTGAGGAGGCAGTGGAGCGACAGCAGGATTCTCACCGGCGTCGAGGAATTTTGCATCCGATCCATTGCCGGGTGCTCCTCCATGCGTGAAGGTGAGTATGGTAAGTTTGGGCCCTCACGTCCGATTTCTGTTTCTGGTCATCTGGGTCAGGCTCTCAGCTATGGCAAACTGACGTAGCTTCGTAGTTGCTCCAGTTCAGGGAGGGTCTCTGCTCACTCATCCTCTCCTGTTGCTGCCTCTCCCTGTGTGCCTCTTCAGAGCCCCGCTCACCGTCCAGCCTGTGGTTACAGCTCCAACAAGCGCAGGACAGGATCAGTGGAAGCTACGCGGGACCTTCAGAAAGGCTCCAAGCCTAACCTTCCCCTGCTTTCCAAGTCTGCTAAGCGTAATACCCCTGGAAAATGGTTATGTAGAGTCAGCGTCCAGGCCCTGAGCTGCGTACACTGCCCGTGCAGTAGTAGTGGTGACCACAGGTGGTAAAGGCAGTGGAAAATGAGATCCTCTCTCCTGAGGGCCATATTTACCTTCTGGGTCTTTTATCTTGCACAGCTCACATCATTGGGACCATGTGTCCAGTAACACACCATTCACCACGGGAAGGGTTTTGATGAGATAGTAGCCTTTTGCATTATTCTAACATTATTTTTAACCTAGTTCTTAAATGTTTTCATATATGCACACAAGTTTGTTACTTACCATAGCAAAGCCACCGTTATATCACTGCTATCACTGTTACATCAACCCATGACTGTTAACAGGCATCTCTAAGAGAGCATAAAAATATTATGAGTTGAATAAAGAGAAAGGTAAAATATTATCAGAGACTGGGAACACAGACAACCAGTCCTACATTCCACCAATATTGTTTACACAAAACCATGGCATCAGATCATTTTTAAATACTTTATTTTGTCTCCTTTTTAATTATGAAGGATAAAGTAAAATTGAGTGATTGAAAGGAATAAATAGATAATGAAGTATCAGGAATTTTTTATATAGAAGCTCCTTATTAAAATGACTGTTTCCTTCAACTGCTTAATTTAATTTCTCTAGAGCAGGTTTTCACTTGTTCTGCTCATACTAATGTACAGGTATCAGATGTATAAATATGACACCTCATTGGTCACACCCTGAGCTTGAAGAACCACTTTAACCTCTTCATTGCCCTGTGGACATAGCCCGCACCTCCTCCCATGGGGCTGCTCGCCCTGACCTACAGAGGCGTGACTTGCTCCATCAGCAAACCGAAGGCATCACAGGGTCCCTCTGTACTTCTTTCCCTCTGCACCACTCCATGGGATACTTCTTCACAGCTCCGACTGCTGTCACAAGCAAGGGAGGTGATCATCGCTATCTTTGTCAGGCCAAAACTAAAGCATGTCTTCATTATCTGTTGCCATTTGTTTGTGTGGTGTCCATCGAAGCTAATGGAGATGAGGCATTGCACAAGAACTTTTTAAAGATGGAGAAAAGGGTCATTTCCTCTTCAACACATACATCATGCAAGTATTCACAATATTTTCAAGAAATCACTAGGCACTGAAAGGATCTGTATCCTAGTGAAAGAGCCAATTATGTGGCTCTTGTTTTAGAGTATGATTTGGGCTGGAAACAAGTTTTACCTGAAGACTTGAAAAAAACAGAGGCAACAGGGAGTCAGAGACAGGGGTGTGACTGGGGTCACAGAGGGAACAGCAATTAGAAAGCACAGGCAAGGGGGCGAGCAGCAGAGAGGAAGCAGGTGGGGGATCGGGACAGGGCACATAATGTTGGAGGAGAAGCAGTCTATGAAAGGATCAGAGGTAGGGGAACCAGAGAGGGAGGAGGGACGTTTGTGTAAACTTTTCATGTTATCCACACATGCCCACAGTGCAGCTGACTCACAGGACAAAGGGAAGTGATAATTTACAGGTAAACTTCAGGAGAAAGCAGTAATATTCTTGTTATCTTAATAGCCACTGTATGGTAAAAATATCTTCACTGGCCACCTTCCATTAGGAAGTTCATGTACTATACAGACATTCATGAGCAGAGACAATAAACTGACTTTGTTTCCCTTTACATTCATCTGGAGACATCTATCCACTGTCTCCTGTTTAGAGCAAGCAGGTAATTGTTGAGGGACCAGACTTCAACTCCAAGTTTGAGCCACTGGACCACTATGTGACCTGGAAGAAGAAAACCAGGGAGGTGGCGAACTCCCCTCACTTCCCCAGCATTACCTTGTTGTGCCTCCATGCCTCTTGCTGTTTAATAGGAACAGGAAGTATTTGGTGGAATGCTTTCAGACCAAGGAGGAAAGATGCTTAAACTATGAAAGGTTAATTGTCTTTCTGTTTATTATATGTAGGTGTAATGACTTCACAAGCAAGTTTGAGCATTTTTTGCAATTAGGTTCAGAAACAGTCTTTTGACTCAGTAGAGCTCTGAGGATAGAAGTCATTTCATGTGGACAGAGCATGCACCTGCCAGGGTGGGATCTCTCTCTGTAGATGTTGAATTTCAGCAGTAATTGCCTTTTACAATTTACCTTCCCTTTGAAAACTTGCAGGTTTTATTAACATAAAAAAGCCTTAGGAAATTTTGTGGGCTGTATTTTATGGAGAATTCTGACACTAGATAAGAATCTCTTCCAGTAGTTAACACCTTCTAAGAGTCTGTTGAGACACATGAACAAAAGAGGCAATCTTCACAACAGCTGAATCTCTTATAATCTCTTTAACCCAAAACCAAAACAGTAAAACAGGTCTGTAGGTAACCAAATGCTTGGAAACCTGTGGACTTTAGTTGAGGAATCCTCGTGTTTTAATCAAAACCTTACTCCTAGGCAAACATGTCAAATCTCCAAGGTACTGCTGTAAGCCTTCAGTAGAATTGAGTTTTTCCAACACCAATCACACCCTCAAGATGAGTTTCAAAACCAGGAAGAGCCACAAACATAGTGGAAGAATGAGCTGTTGGAGCACACTCCAACACTGAGTATCCACTGAGTATCGATTCCTTGGCTTTCCTGTTCAGAAGACATAAGGGGGGACAGAGGGAGAGAAGAGTCCACTTTTTCACCGATGTAGGCTTGGTCTTATACCTGCGTTGTTGAGTCATCCTTCCTGCTCCGAACGAATGTAGCCCAGAACCCTAAGCCAGACCTTATTTAGGGCAAGTCTGGTGCTCCTCCTGAAGCTTCACCATGAAATTTTGTTTATAAGGGAGGAGGATTAGGAAAAGACCTCTCCATTTCTTCTTCACCCTAGTGCACAGATTGAGTAAAGAGCAGTTACACTTTCCTTCAGCTTTTGTCCTTAAAAGAAAATTTAAAAATAAGGCAGAAAGTAGACTGACTATTTCTACAGGCTGTTTAGCAAAGCTGGCCAGCAGCAGAAGAGAAATATACAGCACTGTCCATTTTGCCAGTGAAAGTGAGGATTCAGAGGAAATGTCTCCTGGAGGTTTTTATAGTATTTCAGCTCCAATGTACCTCCAACAAGGCAACAAGATATAATCTAATCTACAGTGAACGATCAGTGAGGTAATTAGAGAAAAAGACAGACTAAAAGAGAAGAACACAAGTATATTCCCAGGCTTTTGATGTTGTCTTTGGTAGGTATTATTCTCCTTTTGACACCTCTTAGATCACCCATTGACATTAAAAGGAGCCATGCCCATCCACTAGTTACTAATAGAGTCCATTATATGATTATATTTCAGAGAGAAATGTTATTGATTAAAGGTACAGAAGAAACAATAATCACATTTTAGCTGAGTCATTTTGCTACCACTTAATCTGTAATTTTATTATCACTTCACCAAAAGGCAACAAAGATGCTTGAGTTAATGAAAAGCTTAAGGTGTGTCAAGCAAATTAATAAGAAAGAGAATTCCGAGGAGAACAATGCCTTTATTGAGGTGCAAAATGCCAGTCACAAAATTACTTAATTGCTACAGCCAGCTCACTTTCTAGTGCCAGTAGCAGCGAAGGAGTTAATACTTGGGTGCTAATCAGACAGAGAATTTCTTTGTGACACGAAGTGCTTGTAGATAAGCAGTAATATGCCTTGTTTTACAGGTTTTCTGTAGCTGAGGCAGGGTCCCTTGCTGCACAGCATATATTGAGAAAGATGGATACACAGAACAGGGGTAATAGCTTTCCATGTCACAGCAATATAAAACAGACGGGTTTTATAAACTGGAAACATGTTTTTAATAGTAGTTCTATACAAGAAATATCTCTGTGAAAACAATAATATAGATGGGAATTTTTTTTTCCTCTTCCTAACCAGAGGTAAAAAGGAAAGCCAAGCAACCCACATAAATCTATTGTCAAGCCTCACGGGAAACCCCATAGGTGAATTATGAGTCATAATAAGAATTATTTGTTGTACTACCGTATGCAATCAATCAGCAATTCAGACATAGAAGTCTTTTACCCTCTGTCTCTATCAGATAAACCCCATAACCCTTTCAGAGGACTTTAAACCAGATGTAAATTGATGTGAAGCATGAGCAACTCCTAGCACAGCCACATTCAGAGCGACGCTTCCCCTCCTGCGGGGGTTCTCAACCTTCTTCCACTCAGAATATCAAAGTTACTAAAATAGAAACTTAAAAAATAAAAGGTTTATCTTCCCATGCTCCCAGTTGCACAGTCTGATAGTTTCTGGACAGGTGGAAAATCTTGGCAGAGGAGTGTAGAAGAAGCTGGGGGCTTATGAGAGATGTGATGTCCTAGAAAACAGTGAATGGCAAAGTTTTTCAATGAAGTGCTGCTGAGGAGACAAGATACTGATAATGTGTGTGTGTATTCATCTCTCCTGAAGCCACACAGGCTTTCAAATGAAATATGAAGTGAAGGAAATAGTCTACAGAGTGAAAAGTGGAGTAAGAATGGAAATGCAGAAAACATGATTTTCTACAGCACAGAGGAAGACCTGGAAAGCACTGAAAAATAAAGTGATTTCATGAACGACAAAATCCATTAAGTTTGGTTCTTTATGAGTTTGAGTTTGGGGATTATTAAACAAAAAGTGTGCTCTGTCCTAAACAGAGGAACTAATAAGACTGCTATCCAGGCTCTGATTCATAGCTTTGAGATGTCTGCATTTTGGGTAAATGTGTGTGAAATTTGTCAAAGGGCTCTGAACCACAGATGCAATGTCCTCCACATATCCCCCAGGGAAGCCCAGCCGACCACAGCAGCAATCTCACAAAGAACCTTCCCCAGTTCATCCCCAAGGGCAATTTCATAGCCCACAAATTCTACAACCGTCTGATCACATTTGCATTTTTCCAGCTTGGCAAACAGGTTATTATGGTGGAGGCATTTAAGGACAAGTTGAACATGCCAACTGTGTTGTTCCTGGGTTCCCAAAATAAATGTGGGTGTCATCCAGACATGCTGCTACATCCTAGTCTAACATCTTCCTCTGAATGTTGTAAATAAAATTCTGGAATGTTGCTAGAGCATTAGAAAGGCAAGGAATAGGACAGGATTTACCTGTACCAACTGCAGAAAGAGATATGTTCTCAGCGCCCCGTCAGATGAGTTTATGCTCCCTGAAAAGGCATGTTTGCTCAAGATTTTTAACTAGTTTATTAATGAGATGCAGAGATTACTAGCTCTCAACTGTGGTTAGAACAGGGCTCAGTCATCTACACAAAGCTGCAAGAGGCCAGAGCTTTATTTGACAAAGTCATGGCCATGCACTTAAGGCATCAAAGGGTGGGAATTCCTTGACAATCCTTTAACTGAGGTAGTTCTACACATCCCCAGCTTTTAGATTAGATAGAAAATATCTTCTAGAGCCAAAGGAATCCCTGCTTCAGAACAGAGCTTAACAGATGGAGTATGGTATCTGCACTCTCCTATCAAAGGTGTCACAAATACTCTTAATATTTCACAGGCAGCAAGTTTGTCGTCAGCTTCTGGCTCCAGTGTGGGGCACCAGTGATCAGAGAAAACTTTCAATTTGTTGTGGCCTGTTATGAGGGAGTCCATGCCTCTCAAATATGATGGCCCAACAGCAATATTCTGAACTGAATCAGATTCTGTGGAAAGATTGGTGGATGAACCCAAAATTGCTGGGCGTAATGGGGCAATACACAGAATGTATCAGTTCAGACTGAAGTGATTTACTATGGCTTTGAATGGTGAATCACAAAATATAGGTCTCATCATTAATAGGCATGAGCAGAATGGAGAGCCATCTGTTGATTCTATTGCCACACTTAAACCGAAGGTAGGATAGCATAGTTTAGACAAGTGAAACCCAGAATTCAATCTAGATTCATAAAGTTCCTGGATATGTTGAGGTTTGCCATCAACCAAGTCTAGATGCCTGGTCAGAGTGAGATTTGCAAAATGAAGAATCATCAGTAAAGCATCCCTTGATTGAAAATCAGCCTCTTTTCTCATCACAGAATTAGTTGCCATCAGTCAATCACAGATTGTGTGCAATAGGACCTACAAGGGTTTACTGCTTACCCTGTGGGTGGCACTCCATTAATCTGAATCATGGCAGTTGGGTGAGTTAGGGAGTCAATATACCAAGCAAAAATTACAGTAGTCCTCTTTCAGACAACTAACTGCAGTTGTCAATGAAATTATACCAGCTCTCATCACCTCTGCAGAATGAGACAAACTTTAACTGAAGAAAGCAAATTTATTCAAACAACAGAAACAAAACAATGAAAAAAAGATACAGTATGCTGAAGATGGGCAAATTCACAATCATTCACGTACCTTATACTTGTTACCTGCCTTACCACTTCTACATGTCCTGATCTCAGATCATGGCCCTTAATCTGAAAAAGCTACAAAGAACTCCATTTCTTTCAGAACTCCCAGCATTTGAAGACTAGCAAAAATAAAGACACAAAGTTTTAATGACAATCTGAGATAAACCAGACGAGTCAGTATGGAAAAGGAACAGTGAGATGAGGTTACTGTTCCCACAGATGGACCTTCTGTTGATTACAGACAACATTGTCTTCCCCCTAAGTCTGCAAATATTGAACCCCAGGCAAGAATTTCCCTTCAGCTGTTTTTCTCACCACCTCCTCCTTAATTACCTCTGTAAATACAGGTTCAGGCGAAGGCCATTTGAGGCACTGGCAACCACCTACAAAACAGAGGCTACCACAAGCTTCCCATGACAGTGTGCAAGCCCTGATGAAAAAGAAGGCCAAAGTTGTGGTGTCCTCTGGTCCCTCAGTGCAGCATCCTTTTTTTGACTCATTGTACATTTGTCTCCTCTGCCTCTGAGCCATAGAAACAGGCCATGCCCCTTCTCTCCATGTCACCACTTGGGAAGGGCACGCTTGCTGGGGAGCGCTGCAGGCTCCATGACCATCAGAAGAGCCTGTTCCACAGTGCTGTTTTGGGACAGGTCCTCTTCCTAAACAGCTTGGTGGCTCTGCTTCCACTGGCATTTTACTCTTTTCTCTCCTACACCCTTGGCAATGTCTTATTTGGGACCCAAAGTGGCAAACTGGTCTGAAGGAAAAGACCTATTCTTGCATGCAGAGCTGCCCTTGCATGTGAATGCTCACACCAAACAGCAAGCACAGGGCTCGCTTACTACGGAACACTGAGATTGGCATTTCTTACAGCTAACCTGTTGTTTCAGCAATACGTAAATTAGTACATGATGGAGGCAAATGTGCCCTCAACCCGGACCCAAACAGTGGTTTCGACTGCCAGCTAACATGATGCCGTATTTCTAACAAAAAATGCCAAGAAGAGGACAAAGCTGAAGCTCATTCCCTGCAAATTTTATCATGCAGTAGCAGCCAAAAAGCATATTAAGATGGCTTTCCTGTTACCAACCTTAGCTGAATTCAGGGAGGTAAATTAGAGGTGAAATGTTTCATTTTGCCACCAAAAGCCCACTCTATTCTGAAGCAATATATTTTTATTAATAAGTTTAAATTCAGATCCCCCCCTTTTTGAGAGCATTCCTACTGGGGTCTCCTGTCATGCTGAATTATTCTGTAAACATGTTTTTAAATATTCTGTTGCCTCTCCATTACCACCTCTTCCTTACTCTTGGGACTAAAGGATCTTTTCTCTGACATTTTAAAGCATTAAAACTGCTCGAGGGCTAGAGAAAAAATTTTTCATGTAATCTTTGAAAAGTTTAGTTGTCAAGGAGACCAAGACCTTAGCGGCCAGGTATGGAGGCCTATTTGGCACACTAACATGCTTGTGAAAGAAGGTGCAAGGATGCCAGTATACCTGGAGGCAAACATGCTTAGTGTTTCAAGAGTGTCTTGCTTCCTGACATACCTTTTATTACACAACTAAACAGTGACTCAGATTTCCTTCTCTTTGTATGGTATCATCTAGTGAGTAAAAACACGGTTAAAGAACTTTCCTTGGATGATATATTGCCTCAGTAAATCACTGGATTCAGGAATGCTCTGGAAATGTCATTCACAGATTGACACTTTCCAAGGAAGAACAGGTCCAAGAGCACATTAGATATAATTGCAGAATAAACAACAGTCAACAAGTAACAAACTGGTAAGGAGGTCTCCTTCACTCCAGGCAAAAGGGACACTATCAAATGAGTATCTCTCTGATATTACTTCTCTTGCCAGGATAGGGGAATGTCATGGTGCACAAGCTGAGACAGAGGGAGATAGATGCTTGGCACTTTCAGTTTGTACTAAAGTCAAATTTTGTTTGCAAATTTTAAGTCTGTCCTTTGTTTGTTAGCACTGGGACCTAGACAAGTGGATAGCCTTTCACAGGAGACGATGGTGTGCTTCCATGAGTTTAACCACTAAGCCAAAATATTTGTAAATATTATATAAGTAAATGAAAGCAGAAGCATTTGAAATTTGAGCTAGCCATGGAATTGCACCTTAAATACACTTAACATTGAATAAAACATTATAAATAACAAATATAAATAAAACCTGTTTTGTCATAAAACGTGTTATTAAACATGTGCTAGACACATCGGCATAAATCTCAGGAACCCCTAGAGATCAGTGTTAGAACAAGTATTGGTCAACATCTTTGTCAACGATCTGGAGAATGCAGTGTGCAGATAACATCAAAGTTTTTTCAGATAGTCAAATGCCACACTGACAGTGAGGAACTCCAAAAGCCACACTGAGTGAATGTGCAAAACACTCAGGGGCAGGTGGGCTTCCATGTGGATCACTGTGAAGTAATGTATCAAGGGAAAAATAACCTAAACTTTGCTTACCCAACACTGTACTGAGAACAGATAGTTACCATTTATGGAAACACTATTGGAGTCATCAATAACAGCTCTTTGCAATTCTGAGTTAAGTTTGTAACACCAGCCACAAAATGTTGGTTGTTGTTAGGAGAGATAGTCACAGCAAAACAAAGAAAATAATTTTGCCACTAGAAACATCTTGCCCCACCCTTACTTTGAGTCCATTTGCAATTCTGCTCTGTGCATCCTAAGACAGAATAGAGCATTAGACAGACTAGAATTACAAAAAACCCAGAGAGAAGAGCAACTGAAGTGATTGAGGGGGTGTACCGTTAACTTTACAAAGAAAGGAGAAAGGTTTGGACTCCAGTTTGAAGGAATATGGCTAAAAGGGATATTACTGAGATTCACAAAATCCTGGAAGTGGTAGATCAGGGTTAGCACAGAACTGCCCTTCACCAAGGCCTGCACTGTTGAACCAGAGAGCACATAACGAAATTGCAGGAAATGGGCTTAAATCAGCTGGAGAGCAGTACTTTCTTATACAGAGGGTGGTAAACTTCTGCAACCTGTTGTTCAGGAGGCAGATTTTATCAGTGGTATGCAAGTTCATAGATAACAGGTCCACCAGCAGATACAAAAATGGATCAGGCATGGATGTATTCCCTAAAATCCTCAGTCCAATGATCACAGTCACTCAGGAATATGACAGACTGCAGGGAGAGGCCAGGTTCGTTCTTCTCTACATAACATCTCCTGCCACTGCTGGAAAGGGAGTATTGGGCTAGACGGACCACTCTTCTGTTCCCAAAGGGCATTTCTGTCTTCTTTCCATTTTACACGTTGCAAGTGGTAGGTAACCTTTTGTCTATTGTCCATTTATCATCTCCATAAAGGACCATACAGAGGTCTCTGCGTTGTGCCAAATTTGGGAGTACTTCTTGGACTTCCAGATGCTTCATTGCAACTGAGCCATCCAAAGAAGACACACACTGCAGAGAGAGGACTGCCAGTGAATGTGACTGCTAAACCCTGTACTGCCCAAGGGTGGTAACTGAGCAGTCAAGGACCACAGAGCAGTCAAGGACTCTGATACAGGCTATGTCAGATGCAGTCATATTAAATGGGTTAATTTGGCTGGTTTTACCAAATAGCTGCAGCATGCTACATGTCAGCATGGGTTGCAAAGCTGTCCAAAGAAGCTTAGTCTATACTGTGAGTATTGTAGTGGGAGCTGAGTATATACTGTATACAATTTAGTGAACCATTAAAAAGAACCAATTCACTAAACTGCAAAAAAGAAAGCTCTAAAGCTTTTTCACTTTGGGTTGTTTGTTGGGGTTTTTTGGGGTGTTTAGCCTTTTTCCTCCACATCATTTATATCATCCTCTCTGAGGCCTGAAAATAATTTTGTCTCTTGACATTGATATTTTCCCATGTGTGTTAAATAGAGATGAAATGACCACAGCCATATTTGCTTAACAAATAGAAATTCAGCTTGTGAAGTGCATTATCATGCTAAAGCATCTCTGCTTGTGTATCAGCATCGATTGATGTCATCACAACAAAAAGTGAAAACTCTTCAGTATTTGCTATACAAAGGACTGCAAGGGAACACAAACCAGCATTGCTGCAGGGTGGGTTCTATAAGAAAACATTGATTGATCTTAGAAGATATTTGTACATATTTTTAAAGTCATGCACATATACAGAACAAAGAAAATAAGGAATCTACATGAGAAATACATGGTACAAAAATGTCGAATTATTAAACACCATACTACCATGTACCATTTGACATATTGTTGGTTTGGGTTTTTTCCCCTGCTTGATTAGTGTATTTCTTCTAAGGCAATGCAAATGTGTTTTCCAACTTATTGGTCCGTTGTTCAGGGATCTAGTTTTAGGTGTACTTTATAGATGAAAAACTTGCAGACTGCAGCAAGTTGCTACTCTGCATGAGTGCTAATAAAATGCCTACCTAGCAACAACTTCTCGTTTGAATAAAATCACTCTTCTACATACACCATGCCCTTGCAACCAGCATGCTTGTCACATCATGCCCAGCAGCAGTGGCCTGGAATAAAGATTAGGAAAACTTTGATATAGCAAAGAACAGAAACACCAATACTGGTGCATGTTTTATTACAACAGACATTTCCAGGAAGAGGAGAGGAGTATGGTGAGTATGTTTAACTCATGGAAAAATGAAGAGAGAATAGCTGCTTCCAGTGCAAGGAAAGAGCATGTCTTAGCTGAAAAGCTTTTTGGGGTTACTTGGATCCCCTGAAGTCTGTTGAGCAACCACAGTCTGAATCCTCAGCCATTTGATTTTCCTTTTATTTTAAGGACTTTTAGATACTGACTTTCAGTCAAAGCTTTACGGTATCATCTAAAGCAAGTCTAGCTCTGTCAATTGTTTTGGGGAACCGTTAGTTGCCTGTATTATGTCCACATAGCAATGACATATTCTTTTTGCAAGAAAAAAGTGGCTGAATCTTGATTTTTGTTAAAAAGAGTTTTGATTAGTTTTTATTGATTTGCTAAGCTCAATAGCACTGTGTGGTCAGTCAAAGGATTTCTCAATGGAAATTTTATAATTTTTACCCTTATGAATTCATGCTTCTTGCATCTCCACCAGTATATTCATCAAGTGCATTTTACTCAAAAAATGAACACACACACACACACACACACACATCTCAACAATTGCCTTTAAAAAATTAAAGAACCAACACAAAACCTATGTTTATGAGTAATAGACTCTTTCACGCAATGCTGCCTCTCTTTCACTTCCTGTCTGGTGAGCAGTCTAGCAGACATCACTTTGATTAATACCTTTATTCAGTGCTGAAATGCGCATGTTTAAAAAAAAAATACATTCTATGGCTTTTATATTAGTTCATTATTATTTTATCATAGCAGCAGACTGAGAAAAGTGTAGCTTAAAATGTGGAAGTTCTGGGTTAAGGAGAAAACCTAGAACACACACATACACAGTCACTTGTTTCCTTACTGAGCTGACATGACCTTCCACAGGAATAAGGACAGTGCACAGCAGCAGAAGTGATGAAGGACAGGGTAACTATAGCTCTTCTAAAACAAAGAATAGGTTTCCACTATACTTGACATTCCCAGTCTTCTTACAAGGATAAAAAATGATATTTCAATCACATCTCTGTTTAATTTTCCTCTCCATTTGGAGGACTAAAAGTGATATTGTTTTTTGATCCTTACTAATTATTCTTTTTTTTTTTTTTCCTAGCCCCAAATCAATTGAAGCATCATAGCAGTTTTCAAATTAATTATTAGATTTTTTTCCCCTGACTCTTTTCAGACACTTTTATTAGAAAAGTGATTGATATAATAACACCATTAATTACTTATTTGACCCATTAATTTTGTGTATCTGCACAGACCTAATTGAAACAGCCTACACTGAATCTAGGATCTCATTTTACCAATCGAAAATTAATTTTTGGATACTCTTGACTGCTGAGTCTGTGTGATGGTGAAAAACACTGTTCCCACCTCACACATCTGTTTAATATTCCCACTCCTCTTTCTCAGTCCCAAAAAGACCTTCATAGTCTGCCCCTGAAAGATTCCTATGAGCTTCGTTTTCTTCCCTCAATAAACAAGACTATCTCAATAGACCTCCATAAACGACAGTTCCCGTTCATTTGACATAATTTGCCTTTCCACCATCAAGCTAAATTTCTTCAATAGACTCTTAATTATTCTAAACCCATTATCTAATGCTATTATAAATGTTTAAATAATATTTGATATAATCCTGGTCCCACTGAAGTTAATGGGAATATTGCTGTTGCCTTAATTAAGATCAAGATAAAATTTATATTGTTTAATTTGTCACATATTACTGTTGGGTAAAAACAACCTAGTTAGTATTCAGAGGTACTAAACAGACCCAGCTCCCAGACTAGAACTGGCAGGGCCTCAACACTTCTCAGGAGAAGTCCGGGAGGCTGTGCTGCACAGTGGGCGGGTGGGGAAGGGAGCAGTCGCAGGGTCGCGCACCGTGCTGCGGATCCGCAGCCCCAGAAGGCTTCCTGCGCTCTGGGATGCTCACAGCCTTTAAATGGAACGCTTGAGTCAGGATTTGTCAAAAGGACGGGAAAAACAGAGAAGTGAGAACACGGAGAAAAGCCTTCCCTGAGGTGAGAACAAACCGGATGCGTTTTTCCAAATTATTTGATCAAAAATCTGGACAATTTTAATAAAAACATTTTAAAAATTCTTTGGCAAAAAGAGTTGTGTGCATTGATCAGATCTAGTTCAAAAAGGATTACATCTTTCAGAACAGAAACTAAATATTATTAATATGAAGATTTTTTGGCGGGTGACAATTTAGCTCTCATTAAAATTTAGAAACTAAACTGCAAGCTTTTTTCAGACTACCAGCAAAAGCCGTGGTTATTCTCATAGTATGAATAAAGCCATTCATTAAATAAAAAAGAAAGAAAAAAAAAAAGACACCTAAACCATAATTTAGATTTACTTACATTTTTAAAATGTTTCCTACAGGTCTAATGTTATATTATGTTCTCTAATACAATGCTGACTTCAGAAGACAAAACTAAGAAGCAGACTAATTTGTGACATCTTCGTTATGTTCACGGACAACACGTGATCGCACTTGCATTATAAAATCTCACAGTGTGTTACTTCCAGACTTCTGTGAAGGTGCCTCACTGGAGGCTCTGGCTTACCAGAGCAACACTTTTCGCAGAGACATCCGAAATTCCTGCCAGCACCTTGGTTCCGTTTCCCCTCACTGAGGAAAGTCCCACGGCCGCTTCCCCGTTTGTTCACAACTGTTCTCACCCCAGCAGGCTGCTGCATTTTAGCACCATGATCAATAAAGGCTGCCCAGGGGGCTGTTTCACCTCCCGTTTCGGGGAGAGAAAGAGAAAAGCAACACGTAACACACCGCCGCTGCTTCAGAAGGCGGGAGGGCAGAATGGGCTCTTGAAAGGAACCACAACTCCAACGGCTCCAAGTGCCGGGCATTTATTCCCAACTCCTCTCAGCTTCGCCCTGCCCTCTTCTCAGTGTTTGTAACATATTTCTAACCCCATCATCTTCTACGAGGCTGAAAGAAAGCTGAGCCCCAACCTCTTCCCAGGAGCCAAGGGGAGAAGGTACTGAGACACTGAACACAAGGTCCCTTATCACTGCAGCATGTCTGGATATGATGAGCACAGCAGCAAAGTCTGAGATGCAGGAAGAAAGGTCATAGGTGATTTCATTTTAAAATACATGTGCAAACAGAAAGGACCGAATTCCCCAGTGGGCTCATTTGCTGGGATTTCAACCAGCTACCAGATTGGAGCCCTGATAATGAGTTTCTGGCTATCAGAACTCGGAAACCTAAAAATATAGTGCCTCAAATCCTTAAGCACTTGGGATTTTTTTTTTATTAAGGCTCTGATCCATCCAGCCCTTCAGCTTCTCATGAGTCTGCACACATTGCCCTGCTCCCTCTTTCTAGATTGCTGGAAGTTTCTTGCCAGTGAACAGTATCTCTCCAGTGAATTCAGAAGTAAGGTTGCTTTGTCACAGAGCTGAGGCATAGGATGTCCCACAGGTGGAGGCACTAAAAGGCTCCTTTCTGTCTCCTTTTCATTGATTCACAACATCCCACATTGCAAAGAAAGCATCTGGAAGCCTACCCTACATCCTGAGGAAGATGCTTGGAAGCTCTCCAGGAGTTCCCAAATGATACTGCTGGCTTTTACTGCCCCTTATTCAAGCCAAAAGTGAAATGTCTTCAAGCTGGTCCCTAGAAATAGACAAGACCAAGGCCAGATTTTTGTATTATTGGTAGGATCTTCTAGTCTTAACTTCCTGCATGACCCCAGAGGTAGAAGCTCATTTTGTGGTTCAGGCTCGCACTTTACATTTGAGCTTCCGTTTGTTTTTTTACTGGGAGGGTTCTGCCATACTGCACTGCCCCATGGTAGTCTATTCCACCGTAATGTACACTTTAGTAATTAACATCTGCCGCCCAAATCAACCTACCTCCTACAGTTGCTTACATTAGTCCTAAACGTAAGTGTAGCAAACAAATCAATGCAGATTGTGTCCCTTTGCTAGACAACTGGTGTCTTTGACAGTAACTAATGACAATGCTACATTTCATCATCTTCCCAATCTTGTGGTTATATAACTCTCCTCTAGCCTGGCATTATTTTGTGTGTCGGAAGAGAATAGCAAATACATACTACAAAGTGCCTACTACAAAGCAATACTTGTATATAAAAGCACTTTCAGGCATTTATAATATTTACTGTAGGTCATCAAATATATCCCCTGCTGTGAAAGAGCGTCTTTGTTGTTCTTAGGCTCTTCTTCTACTTGTTTCATCTTCCACAAAGAGAAATACCCTTATCTGTGCTTACCCACTCTAACACAAACTGTAATCTTCAGCTTTTATCTGTATTGTTCTTGGGGAAAAATACATCATTCCATATGAGCAGAGATAAATCTGAGTAAAATATGTTACAAATGCATTAATCTACAGCAGTACAGCTCTTAAAGATGTTTTGGGCAGGTTTCAAATCTCTGCATTGTTTGTCAGAGCCATAAACAGTGCATGGTGTTGCAAAAAGCTTGATAGGGAATGGGGTTTTAATTTACTTCTTTAAAAAGAAGCACATAAATAGGTATGTTCTTAATTTTGTCAATTTTCTGCCACAACACTTTAAAGAAAACTCTCAGTGAAGCAAAACCTGACTGAAAGATAGCACTGCTTGGGCTCTCCAACTGCAAATGAGCATCCATAAAGCTCACATGCCTTGAAGCTACAAAAGATTATCCTTTATCCTTCATCTCTCTTTGCCCTTTGGAAATGCTAACCTACTCTATATAAAAACTGTGCATATTCTGCCTGGTGTAAAGCATCACCAAACACCTCCAAACGGTTTTTCTCTGTGTTAATTTGCTTCTTGGCAGTTGCTATTTTTAAATGCTATTGCATTACACTTCCACAGTTGAGCTCATATGTAGGATCAGATTTTGCATTCAAAAATTCAGCTTAAGAAAAAAAAGAGATTAAAACCCATGCCTGTTCCATGCATATCGATCTCAACTGCCACCTCACGACTCTTAAACTGAGAGCTAAACCAATCTCTCAATGACATTAACTCAAGTTGCTTTAAGTTAAGCTGCTTGTCATCAGCCTGCATGGAGAGCTGGGCGTCTTGGGACAGAGGGATGTGTTGTCCGTGAGCAGAGCTGCAGCAGTCCTCAGCACCAAGCAAGACTAGAACCGGTGGGATCCCTCAGTCTTAGCTTTGCTGGCTTACCACCACCAGACCACAGCCTCGGACTTGGCTGCATGGCAAATAATTAAATACTATTTTATTTAATATTTTATCATTTAAAGGAAATGAGGATGCAAAACGAAAAACAAGAGTATAGGAAGTCCTCCCTCTTAAAGCTTCAATTGTGTTTACAGAGAAAATGCGCTTCTTAAAATCCTCAGGTTTTTGTAGGGTGTTTAAAGAACTGTTGAACTCTTTTCAGAATTATTCAGATTGTAGGTTGTGAATATGTTGTAAGTCTGGAAGTAAGGTCTTTATCTTAGGTGTCCGTAATCTAGGAACACAGCTTAAAGTACCCACTTGTAAAAGTGTAGGTGTTTGAGAAGGGGGGATTGGAGAGAAGAATGGAGGCTTCTTGATAGCTCTGTAGAAATGAACTTTTTGTTGGGCATCTACCTCTTCGTCATTTCTCTGAACTTTCAAAAACTTTTCAAAACTTTTCAAAACTTTTTTTGTCTTTTTTATTTGACCTTTTAAAAAAATCATACCATATTATAAACTAACCAATAAGTTTGTACAGTGTTTGCATTATTAATAAAGAAGCATCACCTCAGTGGCTGTTTGTCTAATCAAAACACATGTACTATAAATAATGGAAAGAAGGACATCTCCTGACCTCAAACAAATAAAGCTTACTTTCTAACTTATGGAGACTGCTGAAAGATGGGAAGCTACAAGCAGTTTACTCTCAAGAGTTTACTGTGGGTGAAGGGACTAATCTGAGAGGGGCTTCTTGTCTTATTCCTTTCCTGAAAGGCTCAAAGAAATGGTGAAAATGGAAGGAAGGGAGTCACACCTGACTTTGGAAAGAGAGTCCGGAGTAGATAGGAGCTTACACAGATGTAAAAGCAGGTCCGAGAGGAGACAACCTGGAGCTACTTCACACATAGTTTACCTGTGTGCATGCAGGAAGTCTAACACAGGATATATCGGGCAACACTGTGCACACATAGCTTTCCCAGTGCTTCCCAAACATGCCCAGCTTGCTGCACACACAAATACTGATCTCAGTGAGTCACTTCATCACACCTACTGTTTGTGATCTAAACGAAAACAGCTAGTTTTCTGTGAGCCCCCAATCTAAACTGATCCCTAGCAAAGTGAAAGATCATCACCCAGGGCAGTGGGCAGTAGATAACCACAGACAGACGGGAGCTCTACTGTCAACACTGGTAGAGTTGATAGACCTGAATTCCTACCTGGATATTTGAAGACGCACTATTTCAGCCATTACTGGAGTTATTACGCTATGTATTGCTAAAACCAGAAACAGGAAGGTGTGACTATGCTTAATCCCACAAGGTGCCGAGCAATCTAGTCTTAAATCAGATGTGACTTAAAATTTTAGTGGCCCACAAACAGGAGTCTCTTTGTCTAAAAGGATTAAACCCTTCCTTAACACCACAGCTAAGCACGTTCAAAAAACGCAAAGTTCACAGCAAGAGTTCTTTAATTAAAGAAGAGAGTATATTAGCAAATAAGGCAAGCTTTAAATTGCAATTTCACAAACATCTAATAATATAAAGGGAGTACTACATAGCAAAATAATAGTGCTGCCATGATACTATTAATCATTATGTTTGTTTTTCTTGAAAAAGAGCAGCATTCAGTCTCAGATTAGTTATCTTCATACCGTACTGATGGTAACCCATTCAAGTCATGTCCTTGTTTTCATGGCTATGGAAGCACATCCGTTTTTTGTTAGAAAAGTGAAACACTGAATTCTCCCAGTACTTTCTTCTTCTTTTTAAGCATACAATGGACTAAATTCTGACCTTGGTTACACCCATATAACTTCAGAATTGTATGAATGAAATTAACAGCAAAATAGACCTACTTTGTGAGCCTATTTCTGCATATGTTTAATTGAGCTAACCACGCAGGACAAGGTTTTGTGTACAAAGGAATTTTGTATTTGTTTTTATTGTAAAAACACTTTTTTTCCCATCTCCGCCTCACTCCTTAAAAAAAAAATAAAGATGAAGCAAGCAGGAACAATGCTAATTACATTTTGTAAGCAGTTTAAGAATGGGCAGGAGGATGGGGAGGCATGGAAAACAGGCCCCTGCAGAAAATGTGTGGAGGGTGAAAACAAAGTTCTCCTGAGATGGATAGAAGTTTCTGTTTCACAGGCTTCCAAATGAATGGTTCAGATGTTGTGAACACAATGGATAGTAATGATGATTACTTTTGCCAATGCCTATGGTGATGTTATAAGCTAATTATATTAGTCATTTACGCAAAGGCAAGATGCCTTTGATAGCTACTATTTGGAGCAACAATTCAGCATGTTGAGTCACTGTTAAGTCACTCTTAGAGCCAGACTCCGATTCAACTTACACCCAAATGACACTTCAGCTACTTTGTTGAACATGGCAGCTTTACTCTGCATTTAAACCTCGATCCAAAAATCCAGTTCTGGCTATTTTTTTCTACATATATATTCCTTTTTATTTTTCACAGATCAGTTGGAGTTAAATGTCCTAATCCATACTTTGTGGGATTACATTAGTGCACATTCTATATCTGAAGATACCTGATGTCCACAGAAGTGATTAGTCTCCATTTAGCATTATCTATTTTGACATTTACTACTCTGATACTTTGGAGCCATTAATTTCTCAATAAATGATAGGAAATCCAGGCACATTACTCAGTGGGAAATATAGGCACCGAAATACCATTTGTATCACTGAAAAAAATTTCTCCTTTAAATCCCTCTTGAGAAATATAACTAAGCACCAGATTTTCATGAAAATCTAAAGGTGTCCATCTTATTAACAAACCAGCATCATGCCCACAAACCTCATCAAATTCCCACAGGGTATGAACAACTTTTCAGAGGGAGGAAAAAGGAAAATGAAAGTTATTGCCTGATGATTTTAAAGAACATATCTCTGGGGATTTCTAGAAGTTCCTGTCCAGAACATCTCCTGTATCATTACAGGAAGACAGATCTGGCCACCAGCAACCTATTTTAATATTCCAAGTTACATTCTCTTCTGTAGCTCAAGATCTGCTTGTTAAGAGTGAGACTGTGAGAACATTTGAGCCTCCAGTCTTTGGACCCATCGACCCCAAAATGGTCAAGACTGAGAGCAGCCAACCAGCTGTATTAATTTGGCTCCTTCCGCAGATGCTTACCAAGGCCTCTGCCAGCAAAGATCTGCTCTGCTAGAGCATCCCAATAAGCTGACCGTGTCCCATCATCCTAACACAGCTCTATTATCCCCACTGCAATCTTTCTGTTGGGAAGTGACGGGCAGTCAATGCAGGAGATATCCACCAGCTTTGTGCTAGCAAGTAAATCCCCAGTACAGAAGTCAGTTCACTTATGGTGGTAGTGCATAAAAGGCTCTTACTCAAGACAAGACCCTTTCTTCTAGGTCCATAAATCTGCAGATCTACAGACCCACAAGTGTTACAAACATCTTCTAAATCTAACATAATTCATGGCTGCAATGGTAGTAAAGTGAGATTCCTGAGCCCTTCCAAGCTACTGTACCTTAAAAGTCAACGAGATAAATTGCAATCTTTGTGCCCATTTCAAGAGCTGTACATACCACATGTTGCTCTGGTTTTGACTGATTGGTCTTCCTAAGGCCTGCCCAGCCAGGAGCTCAGAATTATCCATCCTCAACTTCTCAGCAAGTAAAGCCTGATTTCTGCCCTTCAGATCATCTGGGATTCTTTATATCTTCATGAATCTGATTTCTCAATAACTGCACTATGGGTTTTACTTGCAGAGAAAATAAAATTGCATCCATAAAATTTTCTTTGTTTTCAGTTTCTTTCCCCACTTTGACATCTTAATCCATATTAACCCCAAGCTTTCGAACTTTGCATACATGACAACTATTGCGACTAGAATACTATCAAGTTTTTATTAATAGCTACTGAATACTTAAATTTGATATTGTGGGGAAGATTAGAGCTGTCATCATTGTTAATCAAAAGTAGAAAGCCTGTGCAATTTTCAGAGAATTATTTCAGGACTTCTCCAGACTCAGGTCACTTGAGGCTTGTATTGCTGTACATCAGGAAGGTCTCCAGTAAGACGAAATAGCAATTCACCTGACGAGGATACAAGAAATAAAAATCGGAAATTATTCTTGGTCTTGGTTGACTACTATGAGTCAGTAATTTTTACAAGTTAGCTTTATTGTATATTTCCACTTCATAAATAATCGAAACTGCTTTCAAGCACAAAATTGGGGGAGGCACTGTTATGGACACAATTTCTACTAATTCTTATATTAGTTAATTCCAAGCACCCTGCAAGTCTCATCAGCAAGAAAATGCTTGTATTTATATATACAATATGCACAAAAAGTGTATTAATTTTTATAATACAATTTATTTTAAACTTAGTA
This sequence comes from Aramus guarauna, assembly GCA_013400195.1. NCBI lineage: Eukaryota > Metazoa > Chordata > Aves > Gruiformes > Aramidae > Aramus > Aramus guarauna. Next base: position 68,812 of record VXBL01002645.1, on the reverse strand, counting down.
ATTGTCAGAATCACTGACCACACAATACCCTTTGCTTCATGGGACGCTTCACTGTCCATTTTCCAGCATTCAGACCAACCCTGGTGCTGCTGTTACTTTTTTTTCCCTCAAGGGGTCAGTTCATTGTTTGATTCCTTTGAACTTTGGCTGATGCCAGGTGTTTAGAGGCGGATGAATAGTGACAATAGCATAACACACATTTTGTGAAGAAATGACTTTTTGAAGGTCAGTTCCAGGAGCCTGAGTTTGAAATGCTGCCTGAGTGAATACGGATTATAGGAGAGGACTTGATTCTTGACCTATGGGCTTTTTGTGCTTGCTAATTTTGAAAGACACTATAAAGACTCTCCTGGAGGATCTTTCTTATTTGTAGTATCTTTTATCTAAAAAAGCATTTGATGTCACTTTTGCTTCAGAGAAATCACTTTTTTGAGTTTGAAAGTGGGAAGAAGATTCCTCTGTTGGATTGCTTTGTTGCTGGGTCTTTGTGAGTTCCTTAACTTTCAAACACTAACTGTTCGTATTTATAAATCTTGTCTGCTAGACGAGAGTGGTAGGTGTTTTTAGAGTAGCCATTATGCTGTGAAATCCTACCTGACACTTGCCCAGATAACACTGGCACCCAACTGTGCAGCTGCAGTTTGAGCTCCATCAACATTCAAAATTTAGTCTTTTCAAAGTTTGTCAAGACTTTGGTTAGTTACAAACTGTTTCCTTCACAAATGCTACAGAGCCAGTGTAAAATTTACATCTGGTAATATGTTAGTATTTCTGTTGTTTGTGTTTTGTCAAGACAGTAATGTGGAAATAGGAGATAAAAAGTAAAATGCAGAACAAAATATAAAACCGTATAAAATATTCCATTTTCATCCTCTCAGTTTGGCAGCAAAGGTAACATGCTAGTAGGAACAAAGATGGCGTAGTGAGAAATCACAAAGATTATCCATGTGATTCACTTCCTAATACAAAAAGTTTATCATCTCTTTAAGACTTAATATTTTTGAGGTAAATTATTCTGAAAGAAAAGTGTACAAAAACTTGTGAGGGCCACGTTGTTATGGAATCTGAATGGGAAACTGCAAGTTAAGTTCAGCCCTGTTCAAGTGGAGTTCAGGGTGCGTCTTTGTTTTTTTGGTCAGGAAAGGGAGTCCACACGACTGTATTATCTTTCCTTCCCTCCTCCCAAATAACTTCTGAACTGATCGTCCTACTTCAATCCAACCTGAAATGCCAGCGATAACTGTGTTTCTGTAAAACTCATGAGAATCAAAAGTGGAAGGAGAGCAGGGACAAGGTGACTGTCTCCACTAAGGGGAACTGCAGATCGGCTCCCTCACCCTCCGTCTGGCCGGCCGGGCAGCGTGCACCTTGCCCTGCGGCTTCCCTGCACCTAGGGGATGATGTCACATGGGAAGGGAGGGAGATTAATTCAGTTCAGGGATTAAGAAACAAAAGCATTAGACCTCATTAGCTCTGCTGCTCTTAGAAAAACAACCCCTCCTCCCCCCCGCCACCACTATGCCAGTCGGCTTTTCTTTCAATATATAATAATATTAATCCTTTATAGTTCTCAGTGCTATCTGGCAAGTCCTAAATTCTCTGATATTGAGGACCAGTTTGTGATTTTTTTTTTTTTCAGTCTTGCTCTGATAAAGAGTTGCTCACTTAAGCCGTCTCATTAACCCCACTATTCATGTAAGCCACCTGCTGTTTGCTTGAGCAAAGAATGCATAAAAGTGAGCAAGAGCTTTGGGAAAAGTAAAATTTCTACTTATACAGTTCACATGCCCAGTGCTGCCTATATTGTTAACAATGGCACTACAAACACTTCCCATAAAAGAACATTTGGGACCAGATCCGTAGCTTTTTAACTCAATAAGAGTCTGATTTCAACAGAATTTTGGATCAGGGCCATAAAAAGCAAACTACTTCTAGAATCCAGCCTTTTACAAAATGAACGATTGCTAGTAGGTGTATCACCAACCTTCAGTATTTTAACACCACACCCTGACATATGCGATTATTCATTATTCTGTGGGAAAAAGACCTTTATATGTAAATCCTGGGAATACAGCAGATTAAAATCAGGTAGTGTACTTAAACACATTTGTAATAATTAATAAAAAATTACAAACAGGTGAGAGAGGATAACTGCCTCTGAAACATTTATTCTACTAGTAATTTTATTACCATTGAATTCTTGCCAGCCAGGAAACACCTAGAGGCTCATGTTTCACACCCAGTATTGCAGAGGTGAAAAGGTAGAACATTCTGCCTTAACAAGTATGCAAAGAGCAACTTCAAGCGGAAACAAGTTTAGCACCCAGCTCTTAGTGGCTCAGCCACAGAGAAATTCTCCATAATAACTTGCTTGGTTGCACAGCTTCTGCGAGATTGTGAGCTTCTGCTTTGGATCTTGGCTGCGAGGAGGCAGGCGGTGTGCACGCACGCTCCCCAAATCCACTTGTCCTATCAAGGTTTCCACTAACTGGCTACTTTTTCTGCGTGACTCACTGGTATGGGAAAAAAGAAAAAAAAAGAAAAAAAAAAAAAAAAAGGCATATCACAAGTTTATATTTGAAGAGAGCTAGCTAAGGAGCTACATTATAATCATGCAGGGTACAAATTATGTCTTTTCTAAACCAGCAACAAAACACTATAGTGGAATAATTATTCATCTCTTAAAGAATAAATCCTCCTGTTGTAATATACTACACAACCCAGAGGCATAGTGATCTCTCCAGACGACAGTAATTCTCACTATCCTTATCAAAAATGACAGTTGTTCCTTTGAAGCAGATTGCCATGGTAAGGCACTAGCTGAAAAGCCGGTTTTGTTCTGTCACGATAGGAACCTATCCCAACTCTGCGTACACTAACATCTTCCTTCTGTGAAAGCAAATAAAATAAATCTTTTCCATTTCTCCCTGAGACTTGTACTTCAGTTCATTGTGTGTGGAGTTGACTGGAAATCTAGATACACAGAATAGAGCAGGCAAGGTTGACTTAAACAAAGGGAACACTGAAATATTCACTCAGCTTCAGCCAATCCCTCCTTCACCTGCAACTATAAGGTCTGAGACATGCCTTTATTTACTGTCCAGAACTATCCCTATTTAGGAGTTCCAAATAAGCACGTTAGGTATTTGTTCATTAATGTTGGTACGTGTATTTCTTCAGTGCATGTTCTGTAATGGGGATAGAAAAAACTGTGTACCAATAAACTCATTAAACTGCACTCAAAGCATTTCTGCGCTGTGCCTGACATCATCTCTAGCATGAGGAAGAACTGGGGTTTGGGTTTTGCTTTTTAAATACAAGGCCAAAGCATTGGCATTAATGCAGATAAAAATATTGGCACCAGTATTGACATTACTGCAGCTAGTACCACATAATCCTCCTGCCCAGACTACTGGCACAGATGCAAGTGGATACACCTTGAAAGGAACTGGTTACAGACTGAAGTCTGTCCGATTTGGCCCAGGAAGAACAAGGTTTAAAAAGAGCACTTGCAAAATGGCATTTTGAATGCCAGTCTGCATCATCTAGCTCTGCAAACTGCTCTTGTATTCTTTCCCTGGGCAAAATGAAAAAGTGGAAATCAACATGCTCTCGGGTATGATATATTCTCATCATGATCGTAGTCAAAGCACAGAAACTCGACATGGTTAACATGGAAAAGGAAAACCCTTTATTAAACCTAAGGTAGCATGGAAAAAAACAGATGTTTTGGGCACCCAATCCCCTCTTAAGATAGAAATAGAAGCTTTATATTTACATTATGCTTGCAATTGTTCAGGCAGAGACTGCTGGCGTGACCAGTAACACTGCAGTGAGGACAGCCCTGTAGCAATCCAAAGGCTCACAGTCATTCTTTCAGAAAGGTTTAATGAATCACACACAATTATGAATTAACAAAAATAAATAAATAAATAAATAAATAAATGCATACATCTATTCACAAATATCTCATAGAACAAGGAAAGACAAAATAGTAAGGTGACTCTAAGATATATATATGGATGGGAGAGAGCAAATTCATCTAGCTGCATGTGTATATTCATTACGTCACACAGATTTTATTTGTACCAGGAAGAAAGGAGGAGTCTTATCCCCTATCGTCTTGCACACGATGAGTTCATTTTCATCTGTGCAAAGTGAACACGAGGTCTCACTCCATCAGAATTCTGCATTCCCATTTAAGCATTTTACATCTACCACACACTGGTCTAACTGACCAGACATATTATCACCTCAGGCACATTGTCAGCCTGCGTATGGAGCTAGCCATGATTAGCTAAAAGATATAGTTGAAATTATTTTTATAAATAGGAAATACATAGCAGGGGTGTGTGAGGAGAATGGTGGGTTATGCTAATATAGGCGGGTTAGTATTATATATATATAGGGAGAATTTATACTTTGTTATAATTTGTTAGCACTCTGGACACATCATTTTTCATCATGTACTTTGAATGAGAGAAAGATACACTTTATAAGAATCCTCCATGCTTATATTATAGCATCATTCTCTCTTAATAGCCTTCTGGCTATCCACATGCTTCATAGTAGAAATTATCTGCCAAAATCACTTAATGTTGAAGATACCATGGGACTGAAGGAAAAAGTCCACATTATAGTTTGTCTTCATTTCTTCTTCAATTTCTTTATTTTTCCATCAATCACAACAGTTGATTCTTTAATAGTGCCCTTGAGAATCCCTACCAAGAAAGCAGAAAGTCCACAGACTCTCTCTCAGTCAGATGTTTCAAGTGTACTCTGAGGATCTTGTAAATCTTCTCTAATACAGAATGGATCATTCAGGTCTCAAAATGTTTAATATAATCTCTCCTCCAGTCAGCCTAAGAGACCACAATCCTCAGGGCTGCAGCCCTTCCCCTAATTTTCTGAGGTTTTCAAAATGTCAGGGCTAATCTTAGATTCACATAGGGGTTTTTTTAAATAAGTTGCTTGACCTTTGTGTTTCACAGATATTCTGACTGATGCAAACCAATTACAAGGAAAGTTTGTCACCATTTTTTTTTCTTCCTTGGGATATTCATGGTCTTTCCTGCTACTGTCATCCCGAAGCAGCTTTTAAGACTTGTGAAAATCTATAGCTATTGCTGATCTGACCTCAAACCATTCTGCAGCTACAGATTATCTGTAGCTACAGCAGCTACAAATTCCCTCCTGGCTGCATGCTGGCAGAGGAAATTTCTTCTCTCATAACCTACAAGAATTGCCACGATAATAGATCAGTAGTAAGAATAATACCCGACTCCTGTGAAATGCTTTTCATTAGCTGCTCTCATGGAGTTTTACAAAGGTGAGGAAATATTACTGCCATTTTTAATGGGAAAACTCAAACACTGGGCAATGCTATGTGTTCAAGGTCATCCAGGAGATGAAGGGCAGAGTTGGAAATACAGACTTGGTTTTCTAAGGCTACACATAGGATACTAACCTTATTAACATCAGTCAGTGTTATTCAGTAGATTAACCAATCGATCAAATACTTTTTCCACTTTCCATTTTAATACTGCCTCTGACACTTAGTCCCTCCAATAGGCTTGGTTAAGCCACTGAGAGACGAATCACTTTGAATAGGCTAACATCAAGGTTATCGTCACTTCCACACATGCAATTTAGGCTTTCATAATTTGCTTTCTGATTCTTGTGCTTGCACAAGGATGCACATATTTAATAATTGACTTTTTAATTGTGTAACTGACACTGACAAGTCCTGATTGATGCAATCTGTAGATTTGCACCCATAACAGAACTTAAAGTGCAAAAACAAGTCTTCTACCTTTCCAGATGTAAATATGCATACACAGGAGAACTACCCTTCAGAAATATGACCTAAAATTATGCCAGATACATGAGAATTGCCCAATAGTCTCTAAAAGTCCATCTTATTTGGAATTGCCATTTAAGTATCCTAAAATAGGAGGAAGTATTCACAGACCACATTATGAATAATATAATTCAGCTAATTTTGCCAGGATGTTGGAGGAATTATCTCGTTGACCCAAGACCCAAAATTGGTCCTCTACTTGCTTATTCTGGCTGAAAACCACAGTTACGTCTACAAAGAATACAAGTAAGTTTTTCATGCATTTCACAATATTAAGGCCTGAGCAGGGTCTTTCAACAGTTTTCAGTGTCACTTCAATATTTTTCTGTCACACCATTGTGTTCTGGCAACAGATACTTGTGCACATGGAGCATATGTGACTCAGCAAAGCATTTCCCTAGATTTCAGTGCAATCAGCCTTTGATGGAGATACACTCTTGATTACGCATCCAGCAGCTGTGATACTGTCATACCATTGATCCTTAGGAAACATGTCTGCAACATGTTATGAATTCCAGGAAAGGTCACACACATGATTTTTCCTTTTTCAGATGCCTCGCTACAATAGGCAGAAGGCAGAAGGATGAGGGCTATTGGAAGACAATCTGTAATTTTGCCTAGTATTCACTCTGCAAACTTTGCCTGAACGTGATGGGATAATCCAAAGACTCTCTGAACGAGTGACTTTCCTACTCAGAAGTGTAAGAACACTGCTAACATTTCCTGAAACTCTCATCAACTTCTCTCATTATTGACCCTATTCTACTGTCATTATTGAGCTGGAAAGCTAAGAAAGTGTCCTTCTATCAACAGTAACATGGCCATTACTGTAGTATATCTAGACATTAGATAAGGTTTGGATCTTTCCTTACATGTCTTGGTTAGATATGATGGAACTGATTGACTGTAGGAAGCCTTGCAGCTATTTTGTCTTAATGAACATACCTTGGGTCACATTACTCTCAATGGGTATATCCTCTTGATTTCCCATTCAACATTTTCAGTGGAGTTCCTTGAGAAGTGGCAGGTAACCTTCCAAAATTGCAAATAGAGTTTATCCCTTTTATAAGAAAGGTTGTAAAAAAAAAAAACTTAAATAAACAGCTATGTGAAAAGCACAGACTGAAAGGGGTAGATTTTTCAAGTGTTCCTAATCCTATCACATTACAGCCATAGTTACTAAGCCATCATTCTGCAAAGGTGTAACACCTAGTGTGAGTGTCATGGGGAACTGTGAAGTTTCCTCATACAGTATAGCACCATTACGGAAACATCTGTGTTAAAAATAACTTCAAGCTTATCCACTCTGAAGTATTCCTTAACCTTTAAAATGTTTCCTTTTTTACCTGATGTTTTAATACTTCCATTATGTTCCAGACCACAGCTGTGACAGCAAAAGCATCATCTTTTTTTCTGTTCTGAGAAAGGATAGTACTTCTCTTTAGTGACAAATAATTCCATCTACATTTGTAATAAACACACACAGAAATGTGGCAAGTTGGAATGAAAACATCCACGGTTCAACATCTATTCATCCCCATCCTTACGTAAGTTGTGACTGCCATGACCCTCTCCTGCAAGTGGCACCATGCTGGTCTGTAGCAGTAAGGCCCCCAGCTGTGGGGGGCTCATCGTTCTCCATGGCACCCACTTCCACCCCAGCATCCTACAATGCTGCTGAGGTGGAACAGTAAGCCCAACATAAGTCCCAGCATGCACATGAATTGCTTCTAAAGAGGGGAGTGAAGTGTTTCCCAAGAGGAGGAGTGTGACAGAACAGCGCTCAATCAACTTAAAAATATCTGACCATCAAACAAGTCCTCGGTGACCAGAGTAGACACGCTCTATCTGCCACAGCTCATGCAGGAGCACAAAAAAGAATGAGATTCTCCTTGCAACGGTCTTCATGAAAGTCTCCTCTTTGGGGAGGTAATTGTCAACCCACAAAACTCACACATCTGACTTTTACATAGCCTTCTTCACCCAACTCAGTATGGCAGACATTTGAGAGGTAAGAGAGGTGAAACATGTTGAAGAAGAGTGGAGTCCTTTCACCTACTCACAGCTGCAAAATGCAGTGAGTTAGGGGCAAGTAAGGCAGCAGGCTGAGGCAGCTTGAGAACCACAAAGATTTTTACTTTTCACCCTTGTCCTGGTGGTTGTTAACGCAGAGTCGAGTCTGTCCTACAAAAGGTTTTCTACATGTATAATACAACATTTCTTTGTAGAATCAATAACATCTCAGATGAAAGAAAAACCACCACCAGTCTCCTTACTAGGAATAGCACATTCTTGATTCTCATTCACTACTTTATCCGCCAGCTGTTTTAACTGATTAGTCAAAGGCACACTCCTTGTTGACATCAAATGTGTGGCAAAAACAAGTGTATAAATGAATAATTATTTCTAACACTTGCAATGAGATTAAATGCTTATTGGATTAGGAAAATAACAGGATTTAATGGGGTCATTTATGCTGCAACTCTAGTATAAAAATGTACAGTGCATGCATGCATATCAGATTACTATCTATAGTCCATCTGGCTAGAACTATTTAAATATTTTATCTATTCAGCACTAATACATTTCTGGTCTCTTCCTTTTTAATACAGTACAGGTGAGTGTCTTTGGGTATCTCTGTAGAGAATGTGTGACACAGTTGTTATTACCATTAGCGAACGAGCATTTTTCAGTATGAACTAATTTTGGTATTTTATAACTTTCCTAGATCTGGGGAGTTGCCTTATAAGCCTCAGGCACGTACAACGAATGCCTCTCTCACTGCTTCTCCCTCTTTACATTGCTGGAGTCATCACAAGCTCTACCAGTCTTCATTGCAGTGTCCCTACAGCTTCCTGGGAAAAAGAAAGGATAATTTGGTGAACCCACATATTCACCATTGTATTGGTTGTATTTGACAAGGTTTTGGTGTCAGGATGGCTGTAGGGGTGACCTCTGTGAGAAGTGGCTAGGGGCTGCCCCGTGTTGGACACAGCCAGTTCCAGAGAGCTCCACAATGGACCCACCACCGGACACAGCTGAACCCATCAGGGGAGTCTGTGGTGACTCTGTGAAAACATGCTTAGGAAAGGGCAGAAAACACTGGGCAGGCAGAGGAGAAGGGGAAAAAAAAGAGTGAGAAACAATAGAGGAAACACCAAGATCAGAAGAAGAGGTTCTTCAGGCATCAGAGCAGATATTCCCCAGCACCCCGAGGAGAGGACCATGCCAGAGCAAAAGGATATTCTTGAAGGAACTGCATCCCATGGAGAGCCCACAATGGAACAGGTTTTTTTCCTGAAGGATTACAGCCCATAGAGAGGACCCACACTGGAGCAGGGAAAAAGTGTGAGGAGGCAAGAAGGAGCAGCAGAGAGAAATTGCTATGTATTGACCATAACCCGCATTCCCCATCATCCCCGCAACACTCAGCAGGGCAGTGGGAGGAGTTGGGAATGAATGAATGAATGAAGTTGAACCTGGGAAAGGGGGAAAGAAAGATGTTTTAATATTTGTACTCTTGTTTCTCACTACCCAAATCTATTTAAACTAGCAATAAATTAAGTTAATTTTCCCAAGCCAAGTCTCTTTTGCTGGTGATGATATTTGATAAGTGATCTCCCTGCCCTTACNAAAAAGAGTGAGAAACAATAGAGGAAACACCAAGATCAGAAGAAGAGGTTCTTCAGGCATCAGAGCAGATATTCCCCAGCACCCCGAGGAGAGGACCATGCCAGAGCAAAAGGATATTCTTGAAGGAACTGCATCCCATGGAGAGCCCACAATGGAACAGGTTTTTTTCCTGAAGGATTACAGCCCATAGAGAGGACCCACACTGGAGCAGGGAAAAAGTGTGAGGAGGCAAGAAGGAGCAGCAGAGAGAAATTGCTATGTATTGACCATAACCCGCATTCCCCATCATCCCCGCAACACTCAGCAGGGCAGTGGGAGGAGTTGGGAATGAATGAATGAATGAAGTTGAACCTGGGAAAGGGGGAAAGAAAGATGTTTTAATATTTGTACTCTTGTTTCTCACTACCCAAATCTATTTAAACTAGCAATAAATTAAGTTAATTTTCCCAAGCCAAGTCTCTTTTGCTGGTGATGATATTTGATAAGTGATCTCCCTGCCCTTACCTCAACCCAAAAGCTTTTTTTTTTTTTTTTTTTTTTTTTATTTTTT
>VXBL01002645.1:31641-58754 GCA_013400195.1 Aramus guarauna | reverse complement strand
TCCCTCAACCCAAAAGTTTTTTTTTTTTTTTTTTTTTTTTTTAATTTTATTTTCTCCTCCTGTCCTGCTGAGGAGGGGGGAGCACAGCTGGGTGGGAATTTGGCTGTTGTCCAAGATTAACCCATCACACCATTTGCAAATTATAGATTGATTTTTTTCAGATGCTTTGATATACAGATGGCTTCATGATGTAGCATACATCTCTGTTTTCCAGGCTAATTTGAAAGAGAATGATCCTGAGGATCTGTTCCTTACTGGTAGGATCAGTATGGACATCTGAATGGTGGGAGAACAAGCTGCTTTTTTTCAGTCTATGTTGAAGAGCAATTAAATTCCTGAAGCCACCTTGATCTGGAGTTGATCCAGCGAGCCAAAAGCTAGATGGTGCTGGAAGTTGTAGGAGGATCCGAAAAAAAGAAATGTCCACAAAAAAAAGTCTGTCTGAATCTCAAGTACTCACAAGTGTAGAAGAAATCAAGACAGGGAACAGCAGTAGGTATTTCTCGGTTTTGAATGACTGTCTTTTGACTTGTCTAAACTGAAGAAAGCTTGGCTTACATGCCATCTGCACTCTGCCTTCTGTATGCTTAATCTGCTAAGTGTCCTTTAAAAAGATGCACCTGGCTGCTTAAATTCCTGGAAAACAAGCACTGGTATTGGCTGTAGAATCCTACTTATAAATGACAAAAAACTAGCCTTTTTTCCAGGAATACAGTTAAATTAAAGAGTCAGTAACTAAAGTTGTGGGATTGTTGATGCTTCCATTCTCAGGACACTCAGACAAAATGAAAAATGGCAAGCAAATCTAAGGTTTTTTCACAACTTTTTAAACTGCATAAAATATTGAACCTGAAACAGAAATTTCATTGTGATTTTGAAAGTTTCTTTACTTTTTAAAAATATATTTCAAGGCAAATTAAACATGTATAGTATTTTCCAACCAGAAAATGATATTATTTATTTTCCAACCAGAAAATGATATTATTTATTTTAAAGTATTGCAATAAAAAAAATAAAACTATGTTTTCCAATTTATTTTCAGGAGTTTCTTTGGTTGGTTTTGATAAGTAACCTGATAAAATGAAATCAGATTCTCAGAATTGTTTGATACTGCTGAACCTGCCTTTTTCATGTATATGAAAAATACATACACTGTATCAGATGAAAAATATTGACAGACTCTACCTGGAGCCAGACACATTCCACCTGGAGTGTTAAAGCTCTGGAGCCGCCGCAAGGGAGAAGTCTAGGGAAGGTTGAGGGATGGATCAGTGCTTCTTATTGATCCCAGTAAAGTTGCTTAGGTCTTTGAATACCAGACAAAGCTATAAAGCATATAATGAAACTAAACAAACGAAACAACAAACATGTCCTTTGATGTCCTTTTATTTAGGTAAAGCTTCCAAAAAAGTCAAAAAGACTGTATCTTATCTCCTTGGAAAGTGAATGTATAATTTAATATTTCTCATATTTTTTTAAGCTTTGTGAACAAAACAAAAAGCCTGGCCAAGAGAGGCAGACAACATAGCACGACAAACTGATCACTCCAAATCTGGATTCAGCAGATATAGTCAATACTAAAAAGTAACCATCTTTTCACCAAAATCATTTTCCCCTCTTATTGATGACACACCTCGCACATTTGAACTGTCACACAGCCTGAGTCTGTGTGAAGGCAACATGTAAAGACCGGACCCTGTTCAGAAGCATATACTTAGCTTTAAGACAAGGGATGATGTTGGAAAGTCTGGGAAATAGTCTTATCCTGAGAGCTGAGCATGCATCTAAATACCTCGCTGTGGGTTCCTAGCAAATTCCTCTCTCCTACATATTTAATAAGTATCATGTCCATGTGGTTAGACTGACCCAAGAGGTGGTCTACAAGAGGTACCCAGCTTTTATTTGGCAGCCTGACTTCTGCATTTGGGGGTAGAAAGGCACGTCTGGCTCAGATCACCAGACGACTGCAGTATTGCAAGAAAATGGGGGTGAAGGAGGAGAAAACAAGGATGCACTCCCCCCTGCCCATACACAACCCCTAAAACCTGCTCTTGTATTTGAGGGAGGAAGACAGGCACCAACACCTCTAACAGCTCGCCGCCAGAATGGGTGGAGGAGGAAGGAGGTGGCAGAGGTGGAGCTGCTTCTGTGTTTTAGCAAAGAAGAAAGGGAGAGTAACCTTGCCACAACCTGCTTTATGTGGGACAGGGCAGGAAAGAAACTGGGAAGCAGGACACAGACCATCTGCTCACCCAGCACCCAGAAATCCAGCAGAAATCCTGACCTTCAAGGTGGGAATCCTGCCCCTGAAGCTGTCAAGGCTGGAACATGCTGAGGTAGGACATGAGCTTCTTTGGGCTAGGTCTATGGGCCTACTTTCTTCTCGTCTTATTCCCCGTGGCGTGGGATTTGCTTGCACTGATTGCAGTCAGTGCTGAACCCCACACCTTGTCTATGCTTGCAGTAACCGTGACTGGATCAAGCCCCACTGCTTCTGAAAGTTTTATGTCTTTCCTTACCCAAATACAAGAAGCTTCATTTTGTGAAAGCCCGGTATATTTCTCTTTTGTGATTTTGCTGGTAAAACATTGTCATAAAACATCATGTAGCCAAAGCCAACAGGGATATTTCCCTCGCTTTCATGCATTCCTCCTGTATAAAGTGATATGAGGTATTCTGGCTATCAGTACATACTACAAAGTTATTATAAATCCCACAATCAGCTTTCCATAGGAAAGGAACACAGTTATGGAAACCAGTTTCCTACGGGTGGATGGCAAAACTGCTACCAAGGCAGGGCTCTCAGGACCAAGTGCAGCCACCGAGGTGCCAGGATCATGGAGCAGCACAGGATCTCCTGTGTCCATAATGTGAAATGTGTTCTCCCCCACCAGACTCTCCCACTCAGATTTGTGAACAAAGCCAGTCCTACACTCTTTAGTGAGTTTTCCTGACACCAGACAGGTTCCATTGCTGTTGGGTTTTCTTAAGAACATTTTTCTTTTTTTTTTTTTTTTTTATATAAGAAGGATGTCTTGCACTTTTGTACTTGCTCAGACACTCTGTCTATGCAACAGATACGCACCTCTACTCACTCCTTTCATCCCCAAAAATCTCACTACATCCACCCGGTCACTGACTGAATAAACTGACCGAATGTCCCCCACCTCAGGATCAAATCAGAAGGCGAATAGCTTATCTGATACTGTATTCAGTATCATCACACCGAGGACCCACCCTCAACATTTGTTTTTGAGGATAAAATCACTGTTATGTAAAATGAGGCAATGTGTTCTCAGTAGTGTGCAAACATTGGTTCAAATACTCTAGGTCTGTGATTTAATCCAAAAATATTCTTTAGGTTGTATTGTCAAATCTTTTCCATTTTCCTTTTTCAAATAAAAAATATAAAATGTTGTGATAGTGTGAATTGCTTTAACCAAGAAATTAGACTCATGGACAGAAATTGGGAAATCCTTAGTTGTGGTTTCTGCAACTAAATTACAGCAAGATATGTCATTAAAAAAACCCTCCATATCCAATTCAATATATAATGTTGCATGCTGTTTCAGTACACACATTCAAATAACAACAAAGTAAAATAAGGGGTTTGTGTTCATTTTAATGAACTTTTACGTTCACATGTGCATTTGCTGTGCAAAGCTAGGTGACACTTTTATGAAAACTTGAGGTAAATTCACTATGTGCTATTCTACTTATATACTCACCACACAAATACACAAACGTGCACATACCCTCACTCCTATCTCCATCAGTGACCAAAGCTGACAATAAAACTGGTTTTCCTGTTGTCTGTGCCTATATCACAGTGACGTTGCAAAGCTGGGACTTGAAAACACCTTCCCAGCTTGCAGCTGTCTTTTCTATAAGGATTCCTGAGCTCAGCATGGAATTTCTACTTTTCAACTTTCTTTTTGTTCCAATAAATACATGAAAACAAACAAACCATGCATGACTGAAAATAATTTGATCTAACTTTTATTATTTCTATAGCTTTACTCTTTTCCTATCTGAAGACCTCTTGCATATTTTCTTTTCCCGCTATCCTCTTTACTGAGCTCCTCACATCTGTCCTCTCCCAAATGTTTCCTATGTTTTTAATCAGATCATCCATGCAGAGACATAGATGTGATCACATACCACATTCCTCATCAGAGGATTTTGAAGACATCACCATCACCCACACACCAGTGTTTCTCTTTGCCAGAACATCTCCTTTCAGATCACAACAGATGGGCCCAGTCTCAGGCTTCCTTTGAACACTTCTCTCCTTGCACACAACTCATCCTTGCTCTCAGAAATGCTCTATTGCCTCTGTAGACAGGGGATGCATTTCTCTTCGCAGTAACCCATGTACATTTGGTGGCCAAAATTCACAAATATTATTCGAGTATTCAGGCCTGAAACAAGAAAGTTGATTTAGATCAGAGCAGTTCTCTGCTGAAAAGATGTCACACCATCACTTAATTTCCTCTGCTGGCTTCCTGTTGAAGACAAGGTCATATTCAAGATTGTAGCCTGTGTTTTCAAATCCTCATATATGACTAGTCTGAATCATGTGCGGGATTGCTTTGTCTTCTTCAATCGTGACACTTTGCATCAGCTACTCTCCAGATGTGAGCAAAGTGTCCCTCTCAGTGCAGAAACGTGTTAGTACAGGAGAGAGAACTTGGCCGGCAGCTGGTGCACATAGCTAGAAAGGAATTCACATCCGGTATGCACAGGAGGACCACAGGCTCATCACCTCACATACAACATATATCCCACCACATATCCCACAACTTACATCCCACTGCGTATCCCTAAAGCAACGCTTCATAACAAAACAGTCTGAAACCAGAGCGAGCCAGAAGATGGATGGACAAATAGATATCTTTACAAGTATAAGTGGCAGACTGAAAACATGAGTTACTTTATTCACAAAGGACAAAGCTTTAACAAATATACCCAAAACATATCATTAGATTGCTTAAACCACTGGCCCAATATATTTCTCATGCACACACTTTGTCATGCAGATAGTGTTTGTGCTGCCCAAACATGGGCACGTACCTGTAGGCCAACCACAGGTCAAACACATCAGTGTCACACTGAACAAATCTTCATCCCACTGGGCTCATTGAAGGTGTTTATTTATACATTGACTACTTCTGTGACTGAAAGCACGTGGGATCTGGACACAGATTTACACAGTTTGCTTAAAACTTCTTACACAGGTTTTAACTTGTGCCTTAGTTCCTGGTTTCATATTCATTTTTCACTAGCTTGAACATAAGAACAAAAAAATTATGAGTCAGTCAGTAAGAGTATGTTCCTTCATAACTAGGAGCTCAGATTTCAGACACAGGATCTGCTTTGGCTTTTGTATAGCGTGAACAAATTTACATTAAGTGACAAGTGATGTCATACAGCTGAAGGACATAAATGTCAATATGTGATATATGGTTTATATAGTCACAGACTCAAAAAAGAACTGTAGTAGGGAAACTGGAGTGATTATTTTTTCAATACCCCAGAGAATCTTCAGCCCCCATTTATCTCAGCAGGTGCTGCATATTCTCTGCACTTTTCAGAATGAGACCTCCATAGCCCTATTGCTGCAAGGAGAGAAACACAACCTGAGCAGTCCCCTCCTTCAGATATGAGAGGATTTACTTAAAATGTTTGTGAACAAACTGTCTGGTATATTTTCTGCCTTCAAGAAATATACAAAGCAATCTGTAAGGGTGTATAAATGAGTTGCTCCTCATCGGTTGTGTGACTCTATAGCATCCTTCATACATTTAGAGGTTGGAGAGCTGTTTGTGTCACCAGTTAAGCCCACCATAACCAAAATCTGCATGGGGTCAGAGCTGGAGGTTCAGAAAGCATCAGGAAAATCGAGGTTTGCTGTTCATGCTGGGCTGCGTTACCTTTATGGTGTCATTTCCACCGACGTGTGTGAGGTGAGGTCTCCCTCAGCTCTTTGTAGCCTTTTCCACTCCAGCCCCCAGTTCCAGCCTCACAAAGAGTGGTTCGTGAGGCTGACAAGAGAGGAAAACGGTGTGATGATCATCAGTCCCTCCACCCCCACGGGAAAGGGTGACCCTAAAAGGCAAGTCTGCCTTTGCCGTCAGTGTGGTGTGTACAGTTTGTCCTTGAGATAAGACTTTAAATTATGACCGAGGGCTCCCACTTGCACAAGTGCCTCCAGTTTCAGCCTTCCACACTCACAGTTGCCCAGCAGGCTACTGCCGTTTGAGATTACCTCACGCATAATATACCAACATAAAACTGGTTTCTGCCCTGAACCACATTACAACAATTTCTCCAAACAATGATTTAGCCAAATGCAATCTAAAAAAATGATCTTTTATTTTAAAGTGCATCCAGTCCCTTCCTTAATGTTGTATCCAAAGCAGGGATGTGTTACAGAGTGGGTTTTGAAGACCATTTTCTGACTTCTAAGTTAAATTAGCACTTTTAATACAACCAAAGTAGCAATGTGGGAGTGGAAGACCTGTATTTGTGCAGGAAAGGTAAGACTGTTAAGTAAAAAAAAAAAAATCTGCTAAATATCACCAGTATGCAAAATGGTATGAAATAATACTAAAAATACAGCTATTTAAGGAAATAGGACATTAGTATGACTTGATGCATAAAGAAAACTAATACACATACATACTGATATGATGTTTAACCTCTTGGAAATCAGTTAAATCAAGAGAGTGGCTGAAACTATTAGCCTAAAACAAAGTGTTACCATTTCAAACACACAAATAGGCAGATTCTGATAATGGAGCTGCTTCTCTGGTCCACAGTTTCTTGCCATACTCTATACTTCAGGGTTGCTTGAGCAAAGTGGACGGATACAGTGGGAATAGGAATGCTTAATCTCAAAGGCAGCTGTATTTTTAAATATATTTTTTAGCACTTTGTGATGTATTTGCCTGTGTCAGGAGACTTAAATATTTAAACAGGGTGACAAAGTTCATTTCAACCTCAATGACAGTCAAACCCCCTGATATCCCCCTTTTGTAATGTGAGCAGAATTTTCTTCATAGAAATAGCCTATCTCAAAAGAGCAAGGAAAAAAAAAAAAAACCAAACCCTTCTGTTCCAACTTTTAAAGCCCTGAAAGTCTTTGCAATGTCTCCCTCACCTTTACCTGCTTACCCACTCCACCCATTTCCTACCCATAGCCATTTATTTTTCAAACCAAGCTGCCACCAGACGGACCGTGCAAAACCAGCCGCCCGCTTCATCGCTTAACAGGGAGGCGAGAGGCAGCAGCCTGCTCCCGGGGGAACAGCCGGGGTTTAGTCTGATCTCGGGCCGAAATCTTCCCAGGGCAGCTCGGGCTGCCTTTTTCTTTCCCGAGCACAGCTTTCAGGTCTGCCGGAGGGGTGTGTCTGTCCTCCGGCAGACCCGGCGATGAGCAAGCGCCTTTAAAATGTGACGGAACAAGAAACACGGATTTGTTTTCTCACCCGGCGCGGCCCCTGGGGTTTCGGCGGGCGCCGGGTCACCCCGCACGGAGCCATCTCGTGGTCCGCCCCGGCAACGGCACCCGCGCCCCCTGCTCGCCGTTCCCCCGCTCCCCTCCGGCCCGGAGACGCATAATCCGTCCTGGTTTTGGTTTTCCTGAGCCCACACGTGTCCGTGTACCCGCTCCGTGCTGTCGGTTCCCCCGGGGTACCCCGCTGTCAGGCGTGCACCGCGGGTTTTGGCAGGAGCCGGAGGCAGCGTTGGTGCAGGTGAGCGTTAGCCGTTCCAGCTGAGGCGCTGAGGGGAAAGCAGAGCAGTGCAGCACAAAAAGCTTTTGCTTGGATGGGAAAAGATAATGGTTGTCCTCAGGTAAAGCGCTTGGCTCGTGTTACGGCACTGTTATTACCAGCCTGAGAGGAGAAGCAGGGCAGAGTTCTCACCAACCCCATCCTCGCACCGTCCCTTATTTTGACCTGCCCGTACCAGTCCCCCCTGCCACAGGCCTGAGCCCCCACAGCCCTCCCAGGTACGCTGCGAGGGGGCACGGCACGGCTGCGGGCCGTGCAAGCGAGGGGAAAATGCCCCTTTGCCTTTCTGCTGCTGTCGGGGAGAAGGGAAGGATTAGCCCTGGCTTAGAAATGACCTTTCAGAGGAAAGGAAAAGGTATTTGTCAAGTGGAAAATGTTTTATGCTGAACAATGTAAGGGTACGAAAAAGGTAGCGTATTTTGCATGGAGAGTTAGTAGCAACCGCGCTGACAAACATTAACCGTAAGGGGAAATAACACCTCAAGAATGGCTCAGTCAAAATGAGTTTAACCTGCTGCAAGGGCTTGATTTTTGGTTTGGTTTTGTTTGGGGGGGTTTTTTGGTTGTTTTGTTTTTTGTTTGGTTGTTTTTTGGTTTTTTTTTTACCAGTAACAAGCCGTGGGTGCGTGGAGGGGCTGAGAGGAAGAGGACAAGAAGAGAAGCGCCTGGAGCTCCCCTCTTGCCATTTCTCTATCCTCGCAGCA
Source organism: Aramus guarauna (assembly GCA_013400195.1). Taxonomy (NCBI): domain Eukaryota; kingdom Metazoa; phylum Chordata; class Aves; order Gruiformes; family Aramidae; genus Aramus; species Aramus guarauna. Next base: position 50,254 of record VXBL01002645.1, on the reverse strand, counting down.
AGGGCCAGCATGCAAACCCCCCAAGCAGCGTGTGGAAAGGAAACAGAAACCAACCCACTCCTGAGGACACCTGAGTGCTTGCTGCCCCGTTCTTCATGTGGTAAAGCGAAAAGCAAAAATGGGAAAATCATACCCCGTGGTCTTCCAGAGCGTTGCAGTCCAGTACTCTGCCAGACCTGCTTTTCCAGCACTGGGGTTGTAAAGATGGGTCCCTACACTCCGCATGGCTAACAGAGGAGTCCCCCAGACCCCATGTCTTCAGACAGGAGCATGATTGAAGCAGGTGATTACCCACTATTTTGACATTTATATCTAACTTGACCTCTTCTTCATCTTTCCTCCTTAGCTCCTTCCTTCCATAATCAACAAAAATGGACATGGTCTTCCACACAGCGGACAAGATTTTAATTATGTCTAGTGGGAAATGAAACAGTCACTGTCTCTCCACTGTAGAGCCATGCCACTGGCCATGGGAGTGAGGGGGGAGCAGAAGCTGCCTACCGGGAACTTCACCTTCCCATGCAGGCAGGGAGAAGGCAAAGAAACGAAGTTTCTCCTTCCCCCTCCGCTTCCAACTTGCCCCATGCAACAGCCAGTGTGGCTAAACTAGAACAAGAGGATCTTGTTATTCCAACGTATTACTCTAGAAACAAAGCGAGTCTGACATGTTTCTACCTCTCCCATTCTGCAGGTGGTTTAAAGACCATATCAGTCTCTGCCCCCCATCGTGCTTGTGCAAGTGTTTGTGGAGCTGCTTAGTAAAGCAGTGACAGAAACAGCCCAGCCTGAAGAAATGCTTTGAAAACAAAAAAAGAGCGATCACCCACAAAACATTTGTACCCATTGCATTGCCTCATGGAGCTGCTGGAATAAGCAAAAAGACAGCAGTCTTCAGCCAGCTTTCCCAAGACAAAATGTCTGCTGGTCTCCATCGTTGTTGCACCATCAGAGCCACAGTAAATAGGAAAAATATTCCTATCATTCCTCTGTGTGATACAGGGATGTGGGCTTCAAGTCCCTGCTTGGTGGCTCTCAGGGAGTCCTGCAAGCCCCATGGAGCCTCAGGCTCCCACCTGCAAAAAGCAACTTCCCTGCCGGAGACGGCAAGTCACCAAAAGGCTGTGACACACTCTGACATAGTTAGGATGGAGCCCATAAAAGCATTGGAGCTAGAAATTCCCCTGCCACCCTCAGGCAAGGGATTCTGGGGACGATTTCTGGCTCTGAGGGATGGCGACCACCCAGGCCGGCACAGCAAGCTGGCACAGGGCAGCTACGTCAGCGTGGCACGGTGCCCAGCTCATCAGCTCTTCCAAGAGAGTTTCCTCACTGCCCTGGGTCACGTCTTTCTCACGAAGATTTTACAGGGATGTCATAACTATACATCCTCCCATATGCACAGTTAAGAATTAGAGCTTTCCTAACCCCACATAATTATTAACATGAGAGCAATTAGATAGAAAGATCAAATAGCTTGTTATTAAAAGACCAATGAAGAACATAAAAATCACCAATTGGCATAAGAAATCTTGATTCCAGAATACTAAAACCCATAACCTGTGGAGTGTTTAGTTTATATCATATGATTTATGTGCTATGGGATGTATTTTTCAAATTCCACCTGTCCTGTGCCGTGTGCAAACAGTACAATTCATCATATAGGTCTCCAGGTAAAGGGCAAGTGACACCTAGTGCGGCTGGCTTTTGCCTAATCTCACACTTTTATGATCTGACCTTAGAATATTATTTTAAGTTCAGCTAAAACATTAATTGGAGATTCTGATTTATAGCTGATGTTTTTTTCCTCATTGAACTGATAAAGTAAGCTATAATGAGAACTTTCTGGATGATAGATGTCATTCTCCTGAGCAGTGCTATTAGCACTTGTCCAGTTTCAGTAATATCTATTAAAGAGAAAAAAGACACACATATGGCTTAGTGTAATTATGTAGCCCTTCAGAGTAAAAGAACTATTTAAGAGAACACAGCTTCATAAAGCTATGTTTATCTCAATTCCTATTACTTTTTCCAAGTCTGTCAGCTTTACATATAATTTTACATTTTGTCAAATGAAGCTGATAACACTAATTTCACAGAAATAAAGGCCAACATTCATAGACTACAGTAACAAGCCAACACATGTCTGTGTCTCTGAATGGGAAGGGGGATAAGAAAAAGGCCTTGTTTTGGTAGGCAAACAAATTTCAGTTTGCATTTCACAAGGGATTATCATTAGTCTTGAGCAAACTCGATGTCTGTGAACTTCTTAGGTTATTCTTATGGTCCACAGGTTTTGCAGACCTAGCTTGACTTTGCAGACTTTTCTTTGATGTAATGTAAACTTTTTTTTTTGCCCCCAAGTAAGTATTAGGACTGTACCGCAACTTAGCAGGTAGAAAAAACCACACAGCTACCTAACGTGCCAGATGTTTCTTTGGACCATGGGTAGATGGTGTTACTAGTATTTCTTTCAGATTCTCTGTCCGTACTATCTAATCCATTCTTCATACTAAGTTCATACTTGTTTTTCCATGCTGCTTTCTTCTCTTCTACTTCCCTTATTTTATCTTTAGATATTATTCTATGTGATCATCTTCTGAAAAGAACAAGAAGCTAATAATATTTCATTATTAGAAATGATCGTTGAATGGACTTGTAATGAGGTAAAATGAGTTCACCTATCTCTAGTTGTTTTGTATACAGTACTCTCCCAATAGTGAGAAATACCTTGACAGAATACCCTTAATTAAAACATTCAAGAAACTGAGAGCTTGTGGTAGCTGGCTTTATGGGTTTACACAGTACTGTACCTTAAACAGTGGTTGAGTTGAATTCTAGGTTAAGTTAGTGGGATTTAGGTTTTCTTTAGCTCAAAAGTATTTTGCACTGTCTTGACTCTCTTTTAGTGTATTTAAACACCTTCAGACTTACTTAATTACCCAGAATCATTTTGATTCACAATCGTTGACTAATGTGTGAGTTACATTCTTGTCCCTTTACATGAATTCTCTGCCCTTAATCTATTTTGGTATCAAAAGCTTTGACAACTTTACGGTGTGATTCACGGGATGTGCTGTTGTTACACTAATGAACTCCTAGTGAATAGTGAAATAATTAAAGAATTGTTACTCTGTTGTAGGAATCAGTTACAATTTCCTTTTTTTGCAAGCAACGTGGGTTTTGCAGCTCTTTTCATAACACATTTCTTTTTAAGTGAAGACATACCAAAAACTACTGGCAGAAAGTGACTTTCCTGTTGAAAGTTACTACAGCTCAGCCATGGGGAGAGAGATTTTCATTTAATAAAAAAGTCCAAAAGCAAAATAAACAAAAGAAAAACACAATTTCATTGTAATATCCGTGGCCAATTACCACAGATGATCTAAAATTTGGAGGAAACTTTCCTTAACTGGCATGAACAATGTAAATCAAGCCAGAAGCACAAGTCTGCCAAAACGTACACCAGCCACTGTTTGTAAAAGTGAAAACAAAATTAGCACATTGAGAAAGGAAAAACACATCTTTGGTGTTAACCTTTCTTCAGACTTCTCTGTAGCTGTAACAGTTGCTCTCCCCATTTTCCAGAGAGGTGTGATGGACAACAAGGAACGGGAGAGTGCCTGAAATAAGTGGTGCATCTGTTTGAAGCTGCAGGCAGCAGCTGGGCTGGGTTCAAATGAGTTCGTTGATGGTAATTCTTGAAATGACTTATTCTTGGTGGTGTACTTTGATTAACTCTTTGAAAAAAGTTACATTTAGATTTTATGAGGCAGGAACTAACAGTCATTCTGCAATAGTGTGGAAGTTTATAGTTTACTCAGCAAAAGCTTGTATGCTGGTGTATTTTAGAAATGTTGGTCACCTCAGTACTTGAGAATCCATTCTTGCTGGATTCTCTTAGTTCTCCGGAATGGAAATTAATTGCATAGCTTCAGAGTTTTAATTTCACTTATTATTCGTCGTATTCGTAGAACCACGATCTGAGCAAGGCCTCCACTGTGCAGTTAAGAACAGTTATGAACTCACAACAGGCTGTCCCTGACCCAGCAAACTCATTTAGTTTACCAAGCACTACCAGTGTAAACCACACACTGATAAATTCAGAGGATAGGGTCTTTATCTTGAGGAACTGACACAACTGATCCAAAGCCCTCTGATGCCAAGGGAAGACCCTTACTGACCTCATTAGACTGTGGATCAAGCTGTAGTTTCAGACACACCGGAATGAAAGAGGGCAATGAAAAACAGGAATAGCCATTAGTACCGTAACCTTATATAGCATATTAAACTTTCTAGATGCATGGTGTAAAATCATTAAAACCACATTTCTACATGTATGTGTTCGGGATCAAATTTCAGTCAAGGTTGCTGAAGATCTATGACCACTAGAAAAGACACACGGCATAATCTTAGTCTGCAGGGAATCAAAAAGCTGCTTGCAACAGCATGTGTCAGAGAAGACCTTGTTAGTTTTATGAGGAAGAGAAGTGATGCACTCTCAGTCACAGCCAGGTTTTTCCTTGACCAGACTGTATCGATATTCTCATCTCTACCTGTATCCTGTATTATTTGAGCTGCACACATTTTTGTTGGTGTTAAACTTGCATTCCCGAAGGCCAGCGCTATGCATTGAGGAACTAAGGTTCCTTACATGTCTTTTCCACCGTCTTTTTGACAATGTGGGAAGTGAATAATGTTCTTTCCATGATCTGCCACGTGCCCACATCCCTGTGTTGTCAGGTGGTAGTAAATGCACATCATTTAGCGCAGTGTACGTCACCTGCCACAGGAGAACATGAATCCGGTTCAGCCACTTATATCGTGCTGTGCTGGAAATGTCAGACAGTATAGCTATATATATCATATGTGTATACTATAGCAATAGAAACCAGAACGGATCTAGCTGGTTTTGTTGCTATTGTGATAATGTTGCTAGCTTGTGAAAGTTATTATGGGAAAACTCTCTTTGAATAATTTTCATGGTGAATCACAACCACTAGGTTTGGAAAATGATTAGATGATGTAGACCAGTATTTCTCAGTGTTGCAGTAATACCGTTGCAACATTTAATTACCAACATTCATTTCCACTTACATAAGGAAGGAATCAAACAAAATGGGGGTAATATAAATAGTAAAGAAATATTCGGAGTTGAGTCTAATTGTTATTTGGTTTTAAATGAAAAGTGTGGTAGTGGTACCAGACAAGGAAGTCCTTGTTTTTTCCAAAAAAATATTTGCTAGGCTGTCCATTGATTTAAAGAAGCTGAAAAACTGTAGGCTCAGAAATACTTGCAGAAAGATAAGCAAATGCCTGAACGTTTGCATATTTGTGAGGAGCTATTTAGTTGTCAAAATTAACTGATAATCTGCCTTTAAAAAGTAATGAACTGTGTGCATATTTACATGTTCTTTTCATGGAGAAACACAAAGACAGCATCACCTCCTGTGAATCCCTATTTGCTGCAAGAAGTTTCGAGTGTCATCAGCAATACCGATAAAATTGAAGTTTCTCCAATGTTTTGCAGCTACATTTAAAGCCATCCTACAGGATCTTTAAATGCCAAGAAGTTCGTGATTTCTTCTACAGGGAATAAATTTTGTGCCGTACCTTTCTGAAATTTTTTTTCTCTCCTGTGCTTCCCATAAGCAGCGGTAGTAAAAGTACTTCAGATACCCAAAGTCATATATGCAATTTAAAAGAAACAACCTACTAGGAAAAAAAGGCAGTGTGATAACCAGCTGTTTGTGCCCATTATGTGCAAAAAACAGGATCCATAAGCAGATATTTTCCACTGTTTCACAGGTGGCTTGTTCCGTGATGCTCATCACTGTTGCCATACATGTTGCTGGGTAAGCCATTCTTATGAGTTTTACTGTAAAATTTCTCCTCCAAATGTCTGTGAAGGGTAAATAGTGATTAAATCAGTACCTTTGAGAGGTGGAAACCCTGAGGCCACATCAAAATTAGTCTTGGTGACCAATACCTGACGACTCAGATTAAACTATGCTTTTCTGAGAACCACATTGCAAAGCAACACAAAAGCAAAGGCTTTTCTTTCCTCCTTGTTCTTATGGCTAAAATTTATACAGAAAAAAATGAGTTACAGTGTGATGAGCTGGCTACCTTGTGATTCGTTCCCAGTAACCAGAGAAAAACTTTATCTGACCTTGTGGATGTGTGGGGAGAGCTGTGAAAAAGCACGTATCTCTCGTGGTAGGTACTGCATCCTGACTGCAAAAAGGTTAATGAAAGTAGAGCTCAGGCTCTAAATTGCCCTCCCTAGTTAATCTAGCTGGTCATCTTATAAAAAGGGCCCCTTGTTTTGGAGCAAAAATATTAGGGAGGGATGCAAGTTGTCATTAAATGATACAGAGGAGTTGGCAGTGAAGAAATTTTCTGTTTCCTCCTTCCCACTCCCCACTTCACAGTTTGCCTCCCCCTGGTTGTGCCGACACAACTAGAAGCTGGGCTGTGAGATAAACCAGATCTCTGAAATGATCCAAGTAAAAATAACCCTTCTGACTGTCTTACGACTGAAGTCTTACTCTTGCAGAGCTCTTGGAGACCAATTTTAATGCTTATTTTATTTAAAATAAATAAGACAAGAATGATTAATTGTCTTATCAGAAAAACACTACTGTTAAGCATTATGAAGTGGTGCATCTTGCCTTTTTCAATTCATAGATTTTTACAGCCAGCAGGGATTAAACATTATGAAGATGATTTCAAGTTCATGGAGAATAAATGGATCAAATTTTGAGTGAGAAGTAAAAATTGACACCCTAAACTTACAACTATGTTGGCAGGATACCTAAAAATGCAAGACTGCTTATTTTAAAAGGAGAAAGAGAGTGAGAGCTAACCTTAATAACAAGAAAACATGTAAGACCAAGTGTAAGTGTTTGAAAGACAAATTTATCCCACTTACATATTACTGCTGCTTGCTGAAGCTGTCTCTACCTAGTTTAAATAGATTGTTAAAAAACCCTGCTAAATAATAGAAATGAAAAAGCATGCATTTCATACAGGTGAAGCATGGAACAAGAGAATAAGCAGATTACCTAATAATCAGTGTCTGTCTAAATGCTTTGCAAGGGTAACTGTAAAAGCCAGTGCTCAACGTCATGCAAAAGAGAAGAGATGAAGTTCATGGGACAGTTCCTTCAGTACAGTGGCAACAGCATTTTTGTTGCTAAATAATTTATATAAAGTGCTGTATTGTAATTCTGCCACTTCTACAAAATGCGTATTACGCTATTTATGCTAAAACACTTTCTTAAAGAGTTGTCTGTGAAAGACAAGGCACTCAGATGTTGGCAGAAAAAGAAAAAATCACTTTACAGGTGCCCTGACAGAAAGTGTAGTCTAAGAAGGGGTGTTGGCCCTTAACCTGCGTGTTGCAACTTTATGCTTTCAGTCTAGCATAGTTTCCTGGATTAGAGAGCATAGTGACAAAACACTTATTCAAGGAAACTTAATTTTAATTCCTGCAGCTAAGGAAGCTTCAGCATCATTTTCTCATCTGCTTCTCCGTTTCACTTACTTACCTGGACAACTTTCCTCTGCTCGATTTGCAGCACCCTTTCACCAGCACCGTCCCAACCACCCGTCTTTCGACTTCATCGCTAGCAGACGGTGTGGTGTAGTACTGGCCTGTTTATGTTTTAGAGCCTCTCCTCCCACACAGAAGATAGCTGGGACTTCTTTGGCTACAGAAAACTAGTGGTGGGAGAAGCTCCACCATGTTCTAGAGAGATTTTAGAAGAAGAGTGAAAGAGGCTCCGTATCTTTCAAGATAGAAAATAAGCTCAGATTTACTGAACCCTTTTAGATTGCAGGAAATTTTATAAGCCTACCAGAGCTTAGAGTAAAAGAGGAGCAGAGAAGAACTTATCTATGATGCAATGTAGTAACAAAGATGCTTCACTGTTTAAGCTTGTGATTGTTCATCCTTTTCTGGAACAGAAATATAACTTTTCAAAATGTTAGTGCCATTTGAAAATTGTTTATTGCTGAGCTCTAATAGTAACTTTTTCTTTAGAGTGTCATTTTACTCTTTGCGTATTCATTAGGGTTTTGTTCTCAGCCATAACTTCTAAGACCTAATCTAACATGAACAAAATAATATTTTAATTAAAAAAAATAAATTGAACTGAGATTAGAGCACTTGTATCTTCTGCAAACTCTTTGCTGCAGTGCCAAGTAGTAAATTTCTCCTGATTTGAATGCACACATGGTTTTACTAAGGTCTACATGGCATATACTTTGGCGGTATTTCTTTCACACATCCACACTTATCAAAAAACTTTACAAAATGCTAATATAATATGAAATGTTAGGAAGGAATCATCAAATAAAGGGACAATTTACATGGGCTTAATTTCATTACAGTTTAGTGTTGGACTTTATTTTTTTTAAATGTTTAATTTTAACACCTGTTATTATTATCTGGGTTCCAGGTCTTTTGTGGCCGTTATTACAGCTTGGAGAAAGGTGAGATGACAGTGAAAGACTGGATGAAAAAGAAGATTTACAACACCTTCTCCCTCGTTAGTTGCAGCCATGTAATTATAGCAAAACACTGAGTGGGTACCACTTTACCCTGCACCTGAAGCATTTTTTGCTTGACAGTGCACAGATAGTTTAGTAACACAGTCTCTACTCTGACTGACAGTTGGTTTTGAACTAAATAACATAAAATTGAATAGGAGACAGTGGCTATTGGCTAGTTTGGCCAAAATCTGTTTGGCAGAGTATATTAACTTTCGTGAAGCTTTGCATCATCGCATAGCTCCATGAGATGCTGCTATCCGCACCACAGGTTTACCCTTAGCTTGGCTACTAAGAGCAGCCAAAGGCAGTGCTGTAGAAAAGCAGAGAATCACTGAAAAAGTTTTCTTTAGCTGTAGTGAAAATTACCTGTGTGCCAAACACATCAATATGGCAGATGACCTGACAGAACTGGGAGTTAAACCAATTCAGTCTTCTTAGGAAAGTTGTTCCTGGGGTAGAAGCTCAAACCTCAGCCCACTCAAAAAAAATTTATTATTGAGCATTGTTTTTACCTTTAACACCTTGAGAAGGCAAAATGAGTAAATTAATACTGTTACTTCAACACTTTTTTCTAGTTTATTTAGTATTTTCCCAGAGCCAGTTCCATGCCATCTGAATCTGTAAATTACTGAAATGGAAAGCATTTAAATCCATTGACTGGAAAAGGAGCAAATACCATATTTCTATTGAAGAAGCCAAATCTGAAGGTGATCCAAGAAATTGCATTAATGTGAGCTTCAGCCCAGATTCACAGATGAGGCTAGTCGTCAATCACCAGGGAGAGATGAGAAAGTAAAACAGGAGAGTGAGAAGAGTTTGGATGGAAGCATGATATAAGCCCTGCTCTCTGACCTGTGCTAGCAGAGCCCAGCCTTGATGGGAGCTCCTGCATGAGCTTTCCAAACCAGGTTCATGCTCTTCCCAAGGGTGCCAGGACTGCCAGACTGGGGCTCCCAGCTGATCTACTCAGACTCCAGGGAGAGAGAGAAGATTGTCATACCACCTATTTACTCCAGGCATCTAGACCAGTTGCAATCCAAGGTAATTAAAAGTAGGAGCCCAAGATTCAATTACTTTGTTCAGAATTAAGCATCAAGTGCTTGGAATAATTTAGGGTAGCCCAGATATCGGCCCCAGGCTGACAGGTATAACGCAGGCACTGTAGGAGAGCTGTGCCTTTCTGCTGCAGCAGCTGCAGGCCAGGCAGGTGACACGAGGGTATCTCAAATGGCATTAGCCTCCTACATGCAGGCAACTGATCTGAGAGCCTATTTTCTGTGTATAGCCCACAGGAAGATGTAGGCACCTGCATCAGCTAGTTCAGGACGCTGAAGTTAGATAACGTGATTACAGCCCTCAGAAAGCATTTACAGAGGCAGGCGCCCTGCCCGTTCACTGTCACAAATACACATCCTCTCCTCAGCGTTAGCAACCCATCACCCCTGCCATCAAGACTAAGATGGGGTTGAGCCTACTTTTGGGGAGTGGTGTGGTCCTTTTCCCCCTACTATCACCTGCCTTTCCCCAAGAGGGAACTTCACTGAAGTGAGGCAATGACAGAACTTTGCCTGATGCTGAGCCCACAGCTTCAGACTGTCTCAGTCCAGGCTGGTGTCTCTCACCTCTTCTGCTTGGCCTCTCTTCTGATACCTAAACAACCCACACGGGGTGGAGGAGGAGAGATTTGTGCAGAGAGGTGGGGAAAATCTCACCCTTGAAAAAATGCTAAGATGGTGAAAAGGGGACATCTGTTGTACATGGCCTCTGGCAGGTTCAAATGTCCGATTTGAATGAAGCCAAATCAGGGCTTGCAGCATGGGTCTCTATCTTCCAGGTGAGCGTCCTAATAACCTCTAAGTTACCAGCTTCTCCAGAGTCACCTCAGAACACGTGTTTCATCTTGATACAAAGAGGGAAATTTCTGAATTTTTGGCAGGATAGTAAAACCACCCAGCTACAGTCTCAAAGCATGCACCTTCTCTCCATGGGAGGTGAGCAATCACGCTCCACGCTGTTCCCTCAGGTACTGGCCCCGCTCCACGGGCTGATAAGGAGGGATAATAAGTCTATGGCCCCACCTCCTTCCTTTGTCTTTTTGACATCCTGCTCCCCAAATCTGAGTGACAACAAAGGCTAGTGCCGTGGTTCTTGGGCTGACGAGGACACCCACAAGGCAGCCTGTCAGGTCCTGCACAGGTGCCAGGGCTCAGCTGGGAGCAGATCCTCCACAACACAAACTGCTTTGGAGACACAAAAGCACTCGGTTTCATTTCCAGCCACTGGCAGCATCCCCCTGGGTTATGTGAATTACTCGGGGGTCCAAAGTTTCCTTCCTACCCTGCCGTTCCTCTCCTGCACGACATGTCTCCTACGGGTACCGGCCAAACCTCACCTGTCGGAGAGGTAGGAAGGAGAGGGAAATTAAACAGACGTTGAGAAGGCTCACACAAAGCGGAAAGATAATGACTGCTCCAGCCAGTGCTGGCAACCGCTGCGCAAACGTCCCCGCACGGCACTGCCAATGCAGCTCGCTCCTGACTGCGACGCACCTGCTTGCCGAGAGCTGCGCTGCTCCAAGCCAGGGCTGCCCACCGCACTGACGGCCTGCCACCGCGCTGCTCCGCGCTCCCAAACCGCACGTGCGGCGGAGGGGAGTCAAACGACCCCGTTCACTCCACTTTTTCATGCAAAGAGCCAAATACAGTGCTATTGCTCTCAGCCTGGGTGTAGTAACCCACCCTTTCACATCCTTACCGCGTGTATACGTGCTATACGCCAAACCAGGAAGTCACACTTTTCTGTCTGTAGAATCCTCTGCGTGATTTGCAGAACATCACTGAGCTCGTTTTAGGAGAATTCATCGCTGGAAAATAATTTTCAGTGAATGTTTTATTAATCCACACACGCCAAATCATATCTGCAGGGAAAAAAACCCAAAAATACTAAAAGAAACCCAAACAAAAATAATAGAACAATTATTGCTTGAAGATTCTGATTGCCTATAAATTATAACTCTATTCAGCTCCATGAAAATTTATGTTTTCATTTATGAAACCATTCTTGTTATTAACTTTCAATCTTGTTTACTGGGGGGAAGTAGGAATACACCAAGCAGGCAAATAATTTTAAACCATGTCTTGAAAACCCAGGGTTATGGCACACGGGACACATTTATTACTACTGTTTTAGAGCACATGATAAGTTTAAAATGGGGCTCTATTTCAGAAGGCAGGGGTTGGTTAGGACAAGGCAACTTACCATGACCGCAGTTCCTAATGTAAAAGTGTCAGTGTGCTTGGTATATTCATAATGTGTTTATTCTCATTACAGTTTTCAATTTGTCAGTGTTTTACTGGCATGCAACCACAGAGCATAGACTGCTATTGCTGGTTAACCTTGTTATTGCAGACAAGTTACAAGTCCTGACAAGAGTTTGATAACTGTGCCTACTTATTTTAAGCCATACATGAGGAAAGGGTAGGAGGTTCAAAGTAAGTTATGCTTTCCTGTGCGAGTCCCCATATGATCACTCAAAGTTACTGTAAATATAAAAGCAGAAGTGCCTGATTGCCATTTTGTCACTCTGACACTAGACAAGAAGGTAATCAAAAAACAGAATCAGACATGAGGCTGACGTTACTAAAGCGTAAAACCCTGGAGCCTCAACCCTCTAAAGCATACGTGTGGATTTAGTCACCTGTACAGGTGTTTGCAGGATGGAGGACTTATTCATTTGCAAATAATCTTTCCTGGAATCTATATCCCAAAAGAAACAGTGACCAAACAGGTGAAGAGTGGAAATTACTATTTCTTATGGAAAAAGTATGCTTTTCTCCTCCTCCTCCTCATCCACTTGACATGTTTACTGCCTATTCATCTGCCTCAGCCCCTTGTATCCTGTTGTAGACTTTGATTATGAACTTGCTGGGTCAGAATAATCTTTTTCCTATTACTTTAACGAAACAAAACGGCTTGCAAAAAACCCCCCCGTTATCCAGCCCTGATCCTTTGACCGAGGCCACATATCTCTGCTGGAAGGTAAATAGAATCTTACTATTTGACCAAATGCTCCACAGCAGTTAAGTAATAAATATACAGTGGTGGAGGGGGAAAAAGAAAAAAAAAAAAAAAAAAAAAATTAAAAGTTTGCGCAGTTCCTGGATGTGATTTCACAGATCATGATAAATCAGATAACGCTCTTACAGCTTCCCAGAATGAGACACCTAAATAAAATCGTTTTGATATTCAGAGACATCGGCCATGTGCCGTTCTTCAAAAGTAAGGATCGTGGACATGTGGCCCTACAATTAAGTGATTTATTTCCTATCTACATTTTGTCATCTAAATTAGAAAGCCACCAAATACTGGGAAAAAAAAATTAAAGGAAAAAAAAAAAAGGGTAATAAAAATAAAAAAAAAGGAAAAGTCATCGATCTTTAACAAGCATCTGCCAGTGGCCATTTGCACATCAATTCTGATTGTTGTCCTGCTGTGGAGATAAGTGGTGCTGCCCCGTGTATACCTTTGGTTTGAGCAGAACTTCCTTATCATTAAGGTCCATTAGTGTTCATTAGTGTCCTACAACATGAGCAGCCGACATATGGGAGGCAGAGCAGAGAGAGGCAGGATTCTGCTCCCAAACAGCATCCGACGTGCCTTGGAAATCCTGTTTCTTCGGTCTAGGAGCACGCTGCCCCTGAAAAGGCACTATCTTACACATTGCTTTAACTCAATGGAGGTCCATTTTACCAGAAAGTTTTAAAAAAATAAACAAAAAAAACCCAAACCAGCTGTGGAGCTGCTGTAAAATTAAGAAAATCCTTTCTTCATTCATCTGTTAATGTTCCCTCAAATTACATGAAGAGGAAAGACAGTTACTGGCTTCACCCTCACCCTTCTCCACCCTACCATTTAACCACAGAAAAGACTGATTTATAACAACAGTAACTTCTGTACTATCAGACATCTACAAGTTTTTCAGTCTGCAATTTTACCTCACATGAATGGATACTGCAGACTTGACATGTTTCAAGAAGTTAGAAACATTTTAATGAACTACTTCGAATGTGACCAACCTTCTGAGAACATGCAGTTCTCTCAAATGTGTTTCCAAGTGAAGTAACGCTTCTGAGATTTATTATAACACATCTATTTTTTCCTGAAAATACAGTAGCATCATGCTTTAATTATTCTTAAGTATTTGAAAGCTGGTTATTTTCTTCTTTGAAATCTCTTTTGACCCAAGCTTGGTTTAAAAAATAATAAAAAATTAAATGCAAAACTATCCATTGCTGCATTTGTTGTTTGCAGTCCTATGGATGTTCTGCATTAGGATACTCCACCTCAGAGTAGAAATTTCCTACATCATTTCACAAAACTTCAAGATGGAACACCTATTCTTCTGATAAAACGTTTGTTTAGAAAAACCTCTTTTAAGTACAAGCTCCCTGGTGCCAATTTTGCCACCTCGGTAAATATTTATAGATGAGTCACAAGCCTCTGAACAAAAGCTTTGGATTGGGAGCCCGACTGAAGCACTGATAGTAATACGCATATTCATGTTTCACTTGCTGACCTTCTATCTGCTACTTTTATGGGAAAATCAAATGCTTTTCATTATTACATTCAATTTCTGTCCTATATTTCAAGAGTCTAAACTCTGCTTCTTGAGCTTTACGCTAATGTGTAAACAGAACGTTTCTTTATGAATCATACAGAGATGTCAGCACAATGTGTCTTGGGTAAAGTTCACACACTTGATAAACCTAAACCTTAAGGGACTTTTTGTTGAGTCTGTGAGAGCGAAATGGCACATTTAAATCAATTCTGTTTATATCCAGTGCACAAAGGAGACTTATTTTTATACTCTGATACACCTCGGTATCAGGAGGTGAAGCATCAAGAGTAATAAGGAATAAAGGGGGTCACGGACGTTCCACCAAAACACATACACTTCATTGTACATGAGGTGCCATGCCGGGGTTAATCCCATTTTTGCTCCGTGGCTGGCGGCCCACGGGGACTGTGGTGTCTCCGCACAGCTGTGTTACGTAGACAGCCCGTGTAATTGTCATTGGGCCACACGGCAGCACACTGTTTTGGAAAAGCATCGAAGTTTAATTAAAGTTGGCTGGTGTTTTTTTTTTAAATTAGGTGACAAGGAGAACTTAAGAACTGACATGAACAGCGTGAGGCCCATCACCACGTGATTGCTATCTCACTCCAGTCATTCCCCACTTTGAAAATGCAGGATGAGTCTTTTTAGCCTGTTTCATCTCAGGATCAGGACAGGATTCAGATCAACAAGGTTCTCTGAAAGAAAAAAAAAAAAAAAAGAAAAAGTAGTATAGTCTCAGTTGCGATCCTCATATTGGTCTTCGTGAGGCCAAGATCATTCCATATACACCAATCCCAATCCCCTCAATGCAACTGGAGAGCCGGAGATGTCAGCCTGATTGCTTTGCACATCTCTGCAAACGAACGCTGGAGACATGAATCCCAACAGAAGTTGCATTCAGAAAATAAGCCCCCTGCAGAAATGTAGGAATATGCTGGAAGGAAAAGACCTTTCCCTCAGTCATGCAAGGCAAAACCACAACTGGTATTATCTTGCAGGTCTGTGCACTATCTGGACTTTTCAGGTGTTAGAATGACATACTTCCCTTACTTACAGCAGAACAAAAAGAAACAAGCTTTAAAACAAAGAAAAGCATTTCTTCACATTTTTTTCCAAGTTTGGAAAGATATGGCAGAGAAACCCTAAAGGGAAAATAAGATGAGGGAAATCATGACTAAATAACTAACACAACGTAAGTCACAACGGTTGAAGAACCGAGGGCAGGCTCCTCATAAGAAGGTGAGATATATAGGAAACGACAGAGGAGGGTTTGAGTGGACACTAATACAAGTGTGACAGAGTAAAAAGGTGAGTTATATTCCCATCAGTGTGCGACCTGCTGACATGGTTTTAAACAGCACTACTCTTACTTAAAATGAGTGTTAAAACACGGTAATTAGCCTGGGTTGTAGGGTAGCTCATTTTCCTAGCGTTAATGATCAGGATTGCAGGAAGAAAAACTATGAAAAACAGAAAGCAAGTGCAAGCCAATATGGGAATACCTCCGCGGTTTGTGGACAGACTGCCCCATTTATTGCAAGGGCATTAACTGTGACATTCTCTCGTGGTGTTCAAAAGGGTAATAAGGTTGCCCTTAGCTATATTACAGCTAAGAAAGTGTGCAAGAACAAGCTGATTATTGGAATTAGCACAATTATTTTTTTTCCCTGACTGAAAATAGTTGAAAGCAATAGGAACAAGTATCTAGTGCCAAAAAAAAAAAAAAAAAAAAAAAAAAAAAAAATAACTCCAGCATGGGATTTANAAAAAAAAAAAAAAAAGGAATACTATCACTCCAGCATGGGATTCATCATCCAGCTCTCAAATTTGAGCCCAAACATTACTGACAATTCTTTAAAAAAAAAGTTCAGTAACATGTTTTTAAAAAAATTCAAATGCTTCTGCAATTACTGTTTGCATCCAGATCACAAAGACGAACGCGAAGAGAAAGGTCTGGCAGTCCTGCTGAGCAAGATGAAAACACAACAAGAGCTAGAAGACTCACAAAAACAAACAACCCCTCCCAACCCTGGTTTTTGGTGGGTGGTTTTCTTTTTCTGCATTTCCCCAAACAAGAAATTAGGAAGAGTGTTCACACATTGAGGAAATTATCCCTACAGGATTTAAAAGATTCTTCTCAATACTGATTATTAGAATATTATTTATTTCTACTTGCTGAAGGTGTCCTCTCAAACTGACTGAAATCAAAGGCATACTAAGGCAAACTCCCCCCACACACACATTTTTGGGGACAGCTGTGGACAGCTGTAAGAGCCTGTGAGGGCAGGAGACGAGCTAATCCCCGGCAGTGCCTATGGCCGGTGTGTGGCCGCCGGAGAGAACGAGGGTCCCAGGAGGTTGCACAGACATCTCCGCCGTCCTGGTACAGGGGCCACCGACATCCACCTCCCGACTACGCGTGTCGCTGAGCTCCGGACTAGCTGGGGCGGACGGTCAGCGGCTCATCACCATTGTCTGCAGAGAGCAGAGGTGGAGGGAGATGCCCGAGCGGCTCTGGGGGTGAGATCTGAGAGAGGAGCAGGGGCTGGGGCTCTGGAGGCAGGCAGAGGCACAGGTGTCCGCAGCCGGAGCGCCGGAGGGAGGGTCACCTCGCCAGCGTGGGCCCAGATGGCACTGCACATGGCTCTCTCCTTGCCAGAGCCGTGTCCACTGAGGCAGCACCTAAGGTCATGGCAAGGCTTGGCAAAGACCTTACGGAGCTCCCTCTCCCCCCGCCACAGTTGCTCAGATTTTGAAGAGCGGTGGGTTTGCTAATGACAAGCTGCTCTCTCCTGACATGGGGGGGGCTATCTGGTGACCTTCCAGAAGACAGTGCCCACCAGCCTTTGCCCTGGGATGGGCGACCTCCCTGCTCCAGGCAAAAAAGAAAAAGCAAAACAAAACACAGTAGTGCTCCTCCACCTATCCCAAAATTACAGGTGCAGGGTCGGTTGTCCCTTGCCTGGGTGGCCACCTCAGTATCATCTGGCTTGTGATACGTACCCAGAGCAGCCAAGAAAAGTCGGACCTGGGCTCAGAGGCAGCAGCTCTCTCCAGCCAGGTGCTTGCACACCAGGCATGGAATTAATGTTGGTGCTTGTCACAGGACCCTGGCGTGTAGATATGATGCCTGGTTGGTCTGTTTTGATGCTCCCAACAGAAATAGCACTTTCTACTTCATGTTTGAACATTACGTTCCTCCTCCCTTCCCCAACCACCTGAGTTGCCACATACTGTAACATGTGGGCATATCAGTGGGACCCACGCATGGGATCAAGTGTTGGAAGGACTTTGCCAGGGATACCACAGCAACTGTGGGAGTGGGGACAAGTCCAACAGCAGGAGACACAGTGTGGTCCTGGGATGAGTTTGGGACACTCCAGGGATATCATAAGGATACCTCTGTCACGAGGATGTGACAGGCGTCAGAGGAGATGATCCTGTCTGGGTCACCCATAGTTAAGGAAGCCTTGAGAGTGACATAAACAGGCAGGATAGTCAAATTATTGCCCAGAACCACAAACTCCAGGAGTTTTGTGACATATACATATGTTTTTTGCAAGTTCCAAGAGCATGAAAAAATGACCCAAATATAATGCATACAGTTATAACTACACATTACTCAGTCTGAAGCAAGAGAGAGGGTGGACTGCACTATGCATCTCAGTAAAGTATTAATATAATAGGAGGTGCACCAGCTCAGCTAATAAAACATTCCTCATTCTCACCCTTGAGTTTAATTTGTTGTTGAGGCATACATCAAAGGTCAAGCATTTCAGCCCATTTAAGGAGTTATGACCTAGCACTGTACCAGGGCTACCATATTCCAAAAGACTGAACTTCTCTGTCAATCACAGCTTCCCAGCAGATCCAGAGAGGGAATACCATAAAATTATTTAATAAACAGTGCATCCGCATTGAATAAAGACAAAAGCCCAATTTGAAATATCTGAAAGTAACTTTTAAATGAAAAGGTGTGAATTCTTATTGCACGTTTCCATGAAAGCCTTTTCTGCTGCTATTACCGTGTACTTTCCTGGGATAAATGTGTGGTTTACAGCATCTACATTACAATGTATAACTTTTAGCACTCACACTTTATGCTGTAACACATGCACAGACACTTTTTTTTTTTTTCTCCTCGATCTTCTTTTGGATATGATTTCTTAAGGCTTGTCTACATGGGGGAAGTTAAGCAGCATAGCAATTCTGGGATAACTACTCTGTGATAGCTCCCTGTGGACACTTCATTGCAATAAAAAAAAAAGACTTTATTCGGGAATAATTACTCTGCATTGTGAGTGGAATAATTATTCTAGAATGAAAATCAGCCTAATTCCAAGATAAAGTGTATACACCCATACAGGAGTTTTTGTCTGTTTGGTTGGGGTTTGGGGTTTTTACCCCAGAATATGAATACTGTGCAAGAATAACTGGAAC
>VXBL01002645.1:17115-31590 GCA_013400195.1 Aramus guarauna | reverse complement strand
CCCCCGAATAGCTATGTTAGACCATTTTTCCTTATAGGTAAAGTTATGGTGTCAAGTTAAATAAAATGTCTGTCACCTGGATTCTTGCTAGTTTGAAGTGCAGTTTTTCTCAGTCCAAAATATTTGTGCTGGCAGCCTGTAAAAGGCTGATGGGCCTTTCCTTGACATGATTTTTCTGTTCCTTGGTAACAAGGGACTCGTCCTCCTCAGCATATTCTTCAGGTAGGAACTATGTAGCTGGAAGCCAAAATGTTACAGATTTTATTTTGTGGAATCATGATGGGAAGTATCTTCTTTTTTGTACATCTCTACCAGAAGAAAGCAATTGTCTCTGCCCCATAAATCCGGAAGAGTCAAATCGTGACTGGCAACCTCTTATCTAATAGTGTTTTGTCCCTCTTCCTAAATGCAACTGGCTATTTATTTTAAGAAGTTAGGTAGTAGATAAAGATCCGAGAAGGGCACGATGGTTTGCCTGTTAAGCAAAGCTGAAATAGCTCTCCACCTGGCCAAGACGCAGGCCAACCACAGGCATCTCTCCTGGCCTTTTATCACTGATCTTCCTCCAAGTTCACTCAGGCATCCCTTACCTCCTGTATTTATGACCTCTCCTGCCTTTGTATTTTAACTGGCCCTGCTCTCAGGCTGTGGGTGGAGTGAAATGTGTAAAACCACCTGCCCATGATGCTGTGTTTCCATTCAGCTTCAGGAAAAAAGCTTTATTCAGTAATTAAAAACTCTTTTTTGCCTTTAGATGTGTCTAAGCGTTTCTAGCAGAAACATAAGTCACGCAAACAAATGCATTCCTCATTATCTTGCTGGCCCGCCTTTCCTTTTTAAAGACATGTAATTCTGTTTGAAGGTGATCTTCAGGGTCCTTAGTCCTTTCATAATATGGCCTTTCATTTCCTTCCTTACCCTTTAGCATTTTCAAGGAGATCCACCAGCAAAGGCTGTTTCAGATACAGAATGTGTTCCTGATACTAATAGTGTTTAATGCATAGTCCAGTGGAGATATTTAAAGCATCACATGAACCATAAGGAGTTAAATTCCACTGGCTTCAATATGAATCAGCTTTATGTGCAGATAAATTGCCAGGCAAAGAGTAAACTGCAAATGTTGCTCCTGATTCTGTGTACACCAGCATTTTTGGTAATTTTTAAACATTCTATATTATCTTTTAAACAACAGATGGTGTTAATAAAATTATAAACCACACCCCATAAAATGCCAAACAGCAATAGCATTTACCACGGAAATAATACAAGGTATAATATTTCTGCATTTATGAAAAGCTGAGCATGAAAAACATTCACGTTGCAAAAGATAAGACCCAAAATACTCCTTTTCCTTTCTTGTTAATGCAGCTTCACCATTTTAATTAGTATCAATTACTGCGAATAGAGTTTTGGATGTGTTTTAGCTTGTTCAAAAGTTTCAAAAAAGAAAGTTTTTATTTGTTTTGTATTAGTGTCTCTCACTGCAAGTTCAGATGTGCAATGCAAAAAAAAAAAAGGATCTGCTTTAAGAAATAGAGTTTGCTTTGAATCAGTTAAAATGAAAGAGATGGATGACATGTTAAGTTTTCTGTGAGCTCTGAGTATTAAATTACTTAATAAAGAAAAGTTAAATTTGGCAATGCTGGGTAAGTAATCAGAAAATAATGAAAACACTCTTAAATAGGTGACAAGTCAAAGCTCTATCAAGGGCCAATTCTTATTCCAGGAAAACACACATTAACTTTGATTGAAGTGAGAGCTTTTTGGTACTTCCACAGATGGAAAAGAATACAGCCTAGTTAACGTAGAGATCTTTATTCTACTGACATTTTTCAAAAGCTTATGAACTAGATAGAAACAGACTGGCTTTCCCTTTCAGACTAAACTTGCAGTCTGAATATCATTCCATGAGAACACTACAGTAGTTTCTCAGCTACAGTATGGAGACATATGGACAAAACAAGTGTCTTCTATACACGCAGGAGAATGCCACCAAGCCTGTCATCACTTGGGTCATTCAGCACTTCCTCTGCCTATTTTGAGCCCAGCCTGCTGCCTTAGCGCATTATGGTGAAGGGAGAATCTGTTTCTTCTCTCCTCCATCTATCTTTTTGATATTCACAAGGCAGTCCTCTTCCCTCCGAGGAGCCCAACGATCATGGCAGTTCAGCTACTTATCTTAAAGAAATGAAAGCGAGAAGCATGTTTGTCAGGGACCAGGGCAAGAAATCTGGTATTGAGGATCTGAGCACAGCCAGACTATAGCACAATGAAGTGTGAACCCAGTCAGACTCTACACTTAATTATGGAAAGTAGTGATTATGCAGGATGAAAGTCCCGTCATAGCCAACTGCTGCCAGGTCTACCTGTCTTAAGGTGTTCCAGCAAGGTGTGTGGCTAAATCTTCATAGCTCCACCCTCCTTTCGCAGCCTCCTGTGGCATGTGTGTGTCTTCATTTTATAGTCTTCAGGGCTAGTCCTCCGAGCACAGTTTATATGAGTCAAGAGACTCACGCTGGCGTTACCGAGATCAGAATCTAGCCATTTGTATGTCTGAGCACATACTCTCCTTGAAACAAGTTTGTGGTAGTATATTCAGGAATGTTTCGCACTCGGGTTCAGATCTGGTTCCAGCTGGAGTTCCCTTGTAATGTTCCAAATCTCATTAAGTTAATGAGAGTTTTTTTCCAGCAATTTCAACGGGATTCCCTGTTTCTGTGCCCACATCCTCGACTCAGCCTTGCACACAGGAAGCCAAGGTGAGTGTCAGGAACAAGAGGTCACGCTCCATCCCTGTCGCTCCCTTTGCAGCAGGACACTGAGCATCAGGGCAGATGTGCCAGAGCTGGCCCGTAGCCACTCTCGCCTGCCTCCCTCATGCCTTGCCTTTCCCTGTTCCCCAGTTTTCTCTGTGTTCTGGTATGCTCAGAGATTTGAATTTAGGAGTCAGAGCTAGGAAAGTTGCACAAGTAAACAAAGGGAAATTAAACAGGGATTGTGCGTGTTACCAAAC
Source organism: Aramus guarauna (assembly GCA_013400195.1). Taxonomy (NCBI): domain Eukaryota; kingdom Metazoa; phylum Chordata; class Aves; order Gruiformes; family Aramidae; genus Aramus; species Aramus guarauna. The sequence goes on along the minus strand of VXBL01002645.1, from coordinate 28,577 downwards.
TTGGAGAGTGCACGCTGACATTAGAGTGATGGGCAATGGTGTGACCTCTACCTACAGGTCAAGTTCAGTCCTTCAACATGTGCTCTTTCCCTTTCCAAGTACATCATCAGATTGGCCTGTCACATCTGGCTGCCTTGCTGACCATCCAAAAAAAAAAAAGATTGCAGACGGAAGAGATTGCCCTCAGATGAACTGAGGCTGGAAACCTTGCATAGCTGGTGACAAAGCTGACTTATTTTCATGGAAAGAAGACTGCAGCAATCAGGACAGTCAAACCAGTACCTTTAATGAGAACTAGATTCACCCACACAAACAAGTTGTATGGACTGAGAGATACGTATCTTCTCATATCCAAATCGTACACTTCCTATTAGCACTACAATTATTATACAGACTCACTAAGAGAAGACAATCTTCCTAAATATTTATTTAGTGTTGATAGAATTGCTTACAAAACCTCCCTCTCATTCTGAGAATCTCTCACAAGACTCCCTTGTTCCCAAGTTCATTATAGCTACCTATATTATTACTGTAAATCTTTCTAATGCCTCAAATGTTTGGCCCTGAAGAACATTTTTATAATGAGGGTGGGGCAATGCAAAACTTTTCCTCTCCTAATTCATTGCTAAATTGTATTTGCAAGTTCAAATGCCAGAGTGATGAAATCACAATATTATTCATTGGATTTTGTTTGATTATTTGGTAGTGTTGTAGGGAACGTATCTATAAAATGACATGAAAAGCAAAGCAACAGAGCTTTAGGGGTTTTCCGGAACTTCTCTTCCGCACACATCAATTTTACTGTATGACTGTCCTGAAAGATTTATGCTTTGTGTTTTGAGGGCCAGGTTTTAAATGGCTTCACAGAATAAAAATATTAAAATTTAAATGCAACTTTAAAAATGTGTGTTGGACCTTTGGGCCTTCTGAAGAGGTCAAGTTCAAGACACTTATAAAAAGACCATTCCCAGAGAGACTGCATGGGAAAGCCTATTAACATTACTGCTTTCCCTTTATTTCCCCTTTGATCATAAAATAAGGTTATGGGTGGCAAAAGCTGTAATGGTGGGAAGATCCCAAATAGGATAGTATGATTTAATCTACTGAATATAAAAAAAACCAAACCACCACCACCAATATGGTGGGTTACCAAGCAAGACTATGACTACAAAGTGCTTTGCTAAGGAGAAACAAAAACAAAACAAAACAAAACAAAAACAAATGAAAAAAGCCCTGTACAAGGCCACAATGGGAATTAAATTTAAAAAAAAAAAAAAGACCATTTTCATTCTATTTCTTCTTTAATTAAATCTCAGTTTGTTCATATAACAAAAAACATTACCCACTATTATTTAAAGAGTTCCTAAATCCTGAGTAAAAATAAACAAGTTCTACATCTAGCATAAGAAATAACAAAGGACAATTATCTGTTTATGCTGGGGACATGCCTCAAAATCTCCATATTCCATATGGAGAATATCAAAGCCCTCCTTTTCCTACTTCTGCAGGCCGAATAGTGACAGTGACTGATTTGGGGAAGAGAGGGAGAATACACAAGTCTGCATGAGCACTTCTGGGCTCATTTTCATCCAAACAAACTGGCTTTTGACTTGGTATATGTATTTTATTCTAAAAGCTGGGGGCTTTTTTACTGTATGAGGTAAAAATTGGAAAATATACTATAAGAATGTCTTCCATTCCTGCTAAGGCCATTTTTTACTATGTAGGTATCAAAAGGTCCCTAGCGCAAAATAGACTCAAGCTCATTGATTTTAAATAGTCCCATATAAATAAAAGCAAAATTTGGCTCTGAACACCTCTAGCAGAAAACTCTTATTGTCATGAATATCTTAAGTGTAATCGTTTTTCTTTTAATTAACATTCTAAAGAGAAGAGGAAGTTGGAAATCCAGATAAATCTGTTATGAGTCAATTAAGAACCCAGGATTAGCATATGCAATCAAGATGGGTGCAGCAAGATTGCATGGAAGAGTTCATGAGGAAGCAACCAGGATGTATCATTTGCATGGGCAACCTCCTTGGTTTGTGTTCTTCTCAACCTCAGTATTGTTGACTTGACTCACTGCATGAATATTGCCAAGCAGGAGCAAACCACGATTTCATTTTCCTGTTTGCACAGGTAAAACTTACCTTGACGTGCGGTTCTGAAAAGGACAAATCGTATGAACTATGACAAACAGTAGTGGTCCTTTTCTTCTTTCTGCAGATATCCTTTTTTATAAAATCTCTTTCTAAACTCCAGTTGTATAAATATCATCAGTAGATACTGCAGACTGTCCTACTCCTCCTTGATCAGACAGATCATATTGAATACCCCTCAGGGACTAGAAATGGGATACTTCACACATGGGTCACCTGAACAAGTGAAGCCTTTATCAGGGGGTGGCTGATTAGTGGAAGATATAGATGGAGTTGATGAACTCACACCAGTTACTATCAAGGTGACTATTTATATTTTAAAGCTAATGTAAACTATACAAGAGAATGTAGCATGTTTTGTGTGTAGTAGAACAAAACAAAACAAAACAAAACAAAACAAAACAAAACAAACAAAAAACCCAAACCCAAACATGAGCTTTATGGGTACAAAGCCTGAAACCTTTAACATTTTTGAGCTGATTATTATAGAGTTGGGACATCACAGAGAATCTGACAAGTCCACTATACATGGTGTATATTTTCTACAAATAAACTGAAGGTGTGAGTCTCCTGGGATGAAAAGCTAATGTTTTCCTAACTTCACATATCACAGAAAGAAGAATTCAAGGCTTTTAAAATATGATACTCAATGGAAATAAAAATAATCTAATATATATCTATGATCTCAATTGTCTTGAAAAAAGCTGTCCATGGCGCTGCAGAACAATACAAATTTAGCACAGCTGCTGAAGAAGAGTCACTACTGAACTCATTTCCAACATATGGCATGATTTTGCTTACAGATTGAGGAAGTTTGATGAAAACTAAACAATTGTTCATAAATCTCAAGCCTCAGTTACCATGGTTCATGGGAAGCCAAACACCTAATACCAGTTAAGAAGATTATTTGTAATGACTAGAACAAGAATATAGAACATGAAGAAATAAGAAAAACTGAATTTCAGCCACCAAAGATAAAGCTGTGTTAGGAGAAGCTCACGTCTGCTTTTGCTGAACTTCGCGTTCCGTAGTTACAATATGCTTTGCACAACACCACTTTTCCTCATATTCACCAAGATTTATATTGATACGAGTTTAACATAAGATGTGATCCCTTCAAATTCAGCAACGAAAATTATATTACTTCACAAATGTACTTTCCTAATTCAAAGTTTCCTGAAAAAAAATACAATACTGTTTTTTGGGTTTTTTTAAAAACATGCTGCACAACTGGAACTATTTCAATGAATACAAAAGACGGCATGGCACTGATATTGCAGTAAAGACTGACCACTATAATCATGGCAATGATAAGGCCTTATATTAAGACAGAAATTCAAAGTATCAAAAGAAACACATCTACTGGATCTTTTTTTCTCTTACTGAATCTTGCTCCATTATATTTCTCTACATCGTAGTCAATCTAAAAAGAAAAAAGAATAAGGAACTGCACTTCAGAAATGCTGTACATGGACTACATTTTTTTAAGGGTGTAAATACATTAGAATATATCAATGTATATGAACAAATTAGGGCAGAAGGGTGTGTTTCAGAGGCTTTTCAGTGTGCACACACTATTAAAATCTGTCTGAGATCTGTTTGGAGAAAGCAACAATTATATTTCTTATTAAAGAATACGCAATTACAGCCCTCTTTACACTTCCTGCTTCCTTCAACAATGAAGACCTGTCTGCACTGAAGATTATAAAGTCCTGCACTGTTTCACTGGGTCACCAGACTAAACAGGCCAATCCACTTTCACGGCAATTTATTCCACATTTTCTCTTTGGGCCAACTTCTTTTTATAATAAAAGTGGGCCTAGCTGGAGATTTATAGCATTGTCACTGCAGGAGAGTTAGCCCCTCTAAAATGAAATAGAATGCTGTTTCAACTTAAACACCAAAAACTTTTGTGAGGTTCCTAATATATAATTTTCATGTCTGTTATCTTTAAAACCTTCGTCAGACACTGAAAAATATGATCTTCAGAATTCCCAGTTTTCCATAAAAATTACCACAGCCATAGCTGGTGCAAACGCTTTATGTACTAAACCATTATTTTAGTTCCTTTTTCTTCATGGTATTTGTCATCAGAAAAACCAGAAAGTCTACCGTTCAGATTTCTCAGGATCATAAATGGTTTGATTAAACTACAGATGTTAATTAAGACACAAATCTGTATCTTCATGCATAGCCAGAATAACCAGCTTGTTAGCTAGGGAAAGCCCATGATATTTAGAATATTCCATATTGTAGGATGCAGATCACAAGTGGAAGGGTTCCAAGGCAGCTTTGTAACCTCCTCTTCAGTTGTATCAAGCAGGTTTGGGGAAGGAAACATGCATGGGACAGACTGTCTGAACTGTGCCCGTACATCCTATACATGGCAAAAGCAGTCAGTTACGCCGTGGGAGGGGAAATACGTGAGCTGGACTGTGTCACATTGTTCCCTTTTTTTGGAGGAACATATTGTTCCCTGATTCTGGAACTTTGAAAGTAGGTAAAATTAAATTATTTTTAAAGGAGAAATAAGTATCTTTGAATATCGTACCACTTTTCCTAAAAAAGGTCAAAATTTTAGTGTATATATTCATTTTAATTTAGTTAAATTCCATAAAAATATAATGCTAACCTTGTATCCCACAGGATTCCAACCAATATGAGGGTCTAGCCATGCTAGGCATTACAGCTCCCAATGGGAAACACCGTGAGAATTTTCATTATAAATAATATGCAATCCAACAGTTTCCTGTGCCGTCCTTTGTGATACAAAATAAAAATGGACCAGAAATTCTACTGAGAGTTTCTGACACTAAGTATTGGTATTAATATGAAACCAACCATTATGAATAAACAGATCCTGATTTATATGGCTTATGGTCTAATCCTACAAAGGATTCTGGTGCTCCAAAAACTTTGGTGCTCCAGCATCAAATTTTTTGGCCGATGGTCCCCTACCAGGTATCCAGAATCATGTTTTAAAAGTACAACTTCCCTGCAGTGTACGTGGAGAGACACCTGGGTGGCCTGGAAAACAGCCAACACAACGTGCCTTGACCTCAACATAAGCTGACGGGAATTAACCAGGTAAAAATGAGGTTTGTCCCAAATCTAAAATCTCACCTCCTTCTAAAGCCAGGGCTCTACCTGAGGGTTACCTCCAAAGACAGGGCTCTACCCAGGGCTGTCTGCGAGATGCCTCCATCCACTCAGTATCTACACCCTGATTCATTTTATGAAAATAGGTTCCTGTGATCTTTCCTTCAAAACTTATGTTTTATTAAAACATAGCTGGAGGAGAAGCTGGCTTCCCATCTCCCTCTATATAACAACTCTGTGATTAGAGCACTCATGCAATCATGGGATTCATCTCTGCTGCCCTGAAAGGCCCCAATTCGCAACTCCTCTCACCCCAGGGAGGACTCTGACCATCAAGCTGATGGTTATTTTAGAAAAGGCAGTCTCGACCCTTCTACTGAAACAGTGCCCTTGAGCACAAACAAATTCAAGATTCCTTAGATCACAATCTAATGTTTAGGTTATTCCCAGGGCTGGGGCACACACTGAGGTTTTTTGGGATTATTTCTGTCTTCGCCGAGTTAAACTGTTGTGGAATACACACAACAGCCCCCTCAAAAAAAAAAAAGAAAAAAAGTCCTGGGAGTAAGTACCCCATTGCCACTGTGACCCTGCTGCACTTTGTCAAGAGGCTAGTCGTGTCAGGGTGTCTGGGGCATGCTCCTGGAGTGGCCAGGAGGTCAAGCCGGCCAGGACACTTGGGTGGAGGAATGTCATGGTCCTGGGGTCCAGAGGACTTGGGCATGAGCACTCCTGAAAGGCCACTCGGGCGTCTCAGGTGGAAAAGGAACTGACTCCAAGGCATGAATCATGAGAGGCAAATCTAGTGCTTTGAGGTTTAGGCAACTGCTTAGCAGAGGTTTTCTGAATCACACCTGTTTCTTCACATGCTCACATTCCACCCGAGTCCCACATTTCACACCACACAGACCCTCTTATTGACCAAAACACAAGTATTGACAGAGACATCTTTGTGCTCACCAAAATATCTTTTTATTTATGAAAAAAAAACAAACCAAAAAAACAGCAGCAGTTGCTGAGGACAGTTAACACTGAAAGCATTGAGTTGTTACCTTCACAGCACAATCCTTGTCATAGCCTAGCTGACAGATTGATTATTCAATGTATGGTGCACCTATGGTTGGGAATCATATTGCAAGGCTTAAGACTTTACACTAAAACTGCCCCGTCTGTAGGTAGTCCCTGAAGGAAGAATTGTGCTAAATCCTGTTTTCACTTCAAGATATTCCTGAGGTGAAAATACAATTTTGCAGAAGTAAAATGTTTATTTTGACATTTTGACTAATGTCTTCCACTCCATGACAGAAACATTAGTGGAAGGCCTTACTAACTATATGCAGTTAACTCCAGACCAAAGACACATTGCTTTAAAACTTCCTTATTCTGGGCATGTTCTGTTTAGGTGTTTGCAAAATCTCTATATTTCTAATAACAAGATGTGCTTGTGTCTCTAAGCAGCTCAGCGGTGAGGTGTTTATGTTATCACCTACAGCAGGAAAAGCCTTTCCACTGGACTTACCAGGTATACAAGAAAAAAAGGTGATTTTCTCTTATTTCTTCTGTCTTCATAAGCCTATTTACTAAGATCTAATGGCACACCTTGTAACTCCTAGTTAGGTATTCAGAATAGCAACATGACTATAAGTTAAATATAATTTGTGAAATATATGCCATATTTGATAAAAAATGCATGTAGTCAGAATCATATGATGATTTAATTTGCATAGATGTAAAGCCTGAATTTATTATACACAACCTATATTTGTAAAAGTAGACAGTCACCTGGTTTCTCTTCACTGGTTTAATCTGGCAGTCCCTCACTAGAGGCAACAGAATTTTTAAAAGCAGTCAAGATGAACCAGACACCAAGGGGAAGGAGAAAAGAACAGACAGCGTGCAGGAAAAGTGGTTCACACAAATATTAATACAACTCCTTCAATCCTTTCCAAAATGATAATTTTAGACAGACAGAAGATGGAGAGGACAGTCAGGCAAAACAGAAGTGAGTTTGATGTCATTGATGCACTAGCAACAGGTTGATCTTCTATTCCATAAAGCAGAAGTTGTAAGAGGAAATCTACAGGATGCAGTTTACTTTTTTAGGTAATCAAACGATCTCCTGTAACAGAGATGTGGAGCACAAAGCAGTTACCATCTTGGAGAGAAGCTGAATGGACTGAGGAATTGTGTAGCATCAGGGCCTGGAAACATGAACCTTCAATGAATGATTGGAGGAAACTTAAGCCAGTCTGGAGACGGACAGATAAGTTTGTTATTATTGACATGATCCCCATTTCAGTCAACAAATTTTCAGGAGAGACATTCGGGTAGTGAGGTGGCATAGGTCTAAACTCAGGAGATTGGTGTCTAACCAGCAAAGAGTAGAATAATCAAAGACTGCAGAAATACACTGAAAGCAGCAGCCACATTCAGAAAAAAATCATCTGAGTGTCTTGCACTGAGCCACCAGCGAGATGAAACATCAAACAAGGTTACGGTAGAACTGAAAATGGCCACTTACATTTAAAATATGCACAGAAGACCTTACCAGCATAGTTTTATTTGTTCACTGCTATTTTCATCTATGACAGATAACGCTTATTCGAGTTGGAGCATAGTTACTCAAACCAAGTCTTAACATTTCATCAAGGTGCTGAGACAGCTATGCGTAGACCATACTAGCAAGCAGGTTTTTTTGCTGTTTCACAAGTACTAACATATAAATAGATTACAAGGTGCTGGTTTTGTATGGTAAGAGGGAAAAAAGACTATTTTTGGTTTGTGATGTGCTTAGCTTAAAGCAAACCATGAAGAAAGCAAGCAATCATAAGAAGTGCTAGGTGGCATGTAGTGTTTTTTACTACTGTAGCATTAGCCATATACTACAAGCTGGAAATAAACCGTTCTTGATAAGGTACATATTACCTGGGAACGACCCAAGTATCTCAGCATTACTGAGAGTTCTGTTGATCATCTGTAATTTCAGGCAGAAGATGGCCTTCTCCGTCAACCATGGGTCAACATAACTCTCAAATATGCACACGTTAATGCAGCGTTTCTTCTTAATAATGAACATTTCATTTCAAGCCCCTGCTAACACCAGATACAGAAAAAAAAACCCTACATGTATTTATTTGGTTCCTGGATCTATGTGGATGCTTTTAACCCCACTCCACTCATCTGTCTACTTCACTTCCCACCCCTCTCTACTCATGTCTAAACATAAAGATATTTACATGTCTGAAAGGAACTGGAAAGCATCTGTGATATTTCCCAGAGGATCTGATAGCTCTTCTCACACAAAAGCATATTTCCACATCATTATGTCACAGTAGCACTTCAAGAAGGGGTACCTCGGGAAGGGCCTCTGCCATAGTTTCAATTAGCAGATTCACCACTTTCATTACCTCACTTGAAAGAGAAATATTTGAACAGAAATATTTTCAGTTAATATTGTCCTTCACTTGAATCGGTTATGTCTGTAGTCCTTACAGGATGGCTCATCAATAAGATGGTCTTTGGATAAATGTACTTTTACTCCTTGTTCAAAGTCCCTAAAACTCACGGGACTTTGAAATCATGTGGATTTCTGGTGTTCCTTGGCAGGCTCTAAATCCACAAATTCATGAGTGGCTTATTGTGATTCATATGCCACTTTCATTTTTGGCAGGTAATGCTAATGGTATTGGAGAATGATTATTTCAATAAGATCTGCACCCACTTCCCTCAAATCAGGACTCTAAAAAAGCTCAGAATGGAGCTGTCAGCATAAATACATAAAAATATATGTGAACACTTACTCTGTATAGGGCTTTTACTGCACAGTTCCAGCCATCAGGGACGAGCAGGATGAGCAGGTCTTTCTATAGTTCCTGTAGAAGGTTGGGCCAGCAAACATCTGGGGTGGACATTGAGGAAGAGGAAATATCGACGTGTCAGTAATAGGAAAGTTATATTGTACACCTGCTTTTTAGGCATGCCATCTGTGCTCAGTCATACCATAATATAGCTTTGATGACATGCCACAGCTAAAGGGCAGGCAATAAACTTCTTGTTTCATGAATGACACAACTTGGTAAAACTCACTGCTTAATGATATAAATCGTAACTCTCAAACACAGTATATGGTTGTACTGCATGTTTTTCAGTGTTTACACCCATGCTAAGTATTTTGACGCTGAAAGCACTGAAGGAGCGTTATGGGGAAAACCGACGTACCCTAGGTAAGCAATAGCACCTTATCGATACTAATGCCGGACTTCTCGTTTTATTTTGTTGGCCTGTAACTACACCGTAACATCCACTGCATATTGTTTAGAGTAACCTAATAACGAGCTATTCTGTTCCCATTACTGCTCACAATCTCCTATTAAACGTTTCTTGCTTCCAAAGTAAACTGCCCTATGTAGTTGAAAGGTATCACCACAATTTTTCAAGAGCTGGATAAATCTCGTATTTAGAAAATAGAATAGAAACATAATAGAAAAGAAAATGCGAGCTAAAAAAAAGTGTATTTTTACTATTTTGACTAATATACAACATTGATGAAAAATAAGGTTTAGAGTTACATTTCTTTTTTTAAAGAAGCATTTTCCACAGTGCACTTGAGGATATTTAAGAGGGAGCTTGGTCTAAATTCAGTTCCAATCCTGGATGTACTCTTAAATCCATGTGCGGCCTCAGGCAAATGTGTTAATTTTCCTGTTTCAGTTTCCCTGCCTCTAAAGTGGGGATAACGCGACTAACCCAAATAGCTGAGCTGCAATTTATAAGAATGAGTAACTTGGTTGTTATTATTATTAGGACTTACTGACTGGCCAGTCAGAAGAGTGTGATACAAATAAAGGAGACGGGTCTTTGACAATCGCAGGATGCCGGTTAGTCAGCCACTCGGAGTAGCTGCGAGAGGAGGCAGCGCCAGGGAGCGGATAGTTGGACTTGTAGAAGTGAGAATGGCCCCTTTGTACTGACTTTCTGTTTATTACCCCATGGTACCTGAAGACCATAAAAAGCTAAGTTCTCTCTGAGAAATGAATAGGTCCAAAGCACTGCAACAAATCAGCTGCAGGCAAATAAATTTTTATCTGTGTAAGAGAGCTAGATGTTATTTTCTAGTGGAAATGTCAGAATTGATTAAAGACTTAGCATTTCTGTTTAAAATGAAAGAGTAGTAGATGATGCATTTTAAAGGGAGAAAAAGTCCTCGTAACATGGAGATAATGGGGTAAATTAATTCCTGGTGTCGCTGCAGTAATTTGGTACTCAACATATCGAGTCCAAATTTACACCACTGTACATAGTATAACGCAGGAGCGCCTTTTAATAACTATGACAAAAATACTCTCCCCACCGGCAAGGTCAATATTATTCATTGTTATTCCTATTACTAACCTTTGGGCTTCTGTATCCTCCACAGATTAATGATTATTCAGTAACTGTGCTACAAGGTTGCACTTTCTAATAGCAATTAATAGAAGGGCGTACCACTGGTTAACTAGGAAAAGCATTGACATATCAACTTCACGGTCTTGGTCTTGTTTCTGAGACATGCAAAAGTGCTTACAGGAATTGTACCTGTCAGTTCCCAGAGCTCAAAGAGGAAATCTGCCTCTAAGTCAAAACAAACAGAAAAGGGAGCTTGGGCTGACATCCAGGGTCCCCTCTCTTCTCAGTCTCCTAGGGAATAAGAAACAGCCTCAGCTTTCAGGGAAACCTGCGCTCATTGCCAGGTTCGCTCTCCAGGAACTCCACTTCCAAATCCTGCATCAGCAAAGACGGGCAAGAAGAAAAGGTCTTAAAAACAAAAGGAGAGAGAACGCGTCCCTCCCCAAGGAGAAGTTACACGAATAAAGGCAATTCTCAAACACCCTTACTGAGGAGCGCATGGTGCCAGTTGAAACACCAGGCGAGAGAACCGGGGGGTGATGCGCGGCGGGACCTGGCCCCGACGGGGCAGCGGGGCTGCCAGGCGGCGGCGGGCGGGCAGCGACCCCCGGGAGATGCCTGCCCTCACCCCGGGCATCCCCGTCCCGCGGAGGCCGCCAGGGCGGCCGCGGAGCTGCTGCTTCAGCTGCCTTCAGTCGCTGGTGGCCGTGGGGCGCTGCCTGCCCGGAAAGGGCCGCCGCCGGGGCGCAGGGAGTAGCGGCGGGAGGCGGGCACGGGGCGCGGGGGCAGGTGTGGAAATAAAGGAGCGGGGGAAGGATG
>VXBL01002645.1:0-16001 GCA_013400195.1 Aramus guarauna | reverse complement strand
TGGGTGGCACGTCCGTCCGTCCGTCCGTCCGTCCGTCCCCCCCATCCCGGCGCTGCCGCTGTCACGGGGAGCGGTGCCAGGAACTCGCCTCTGTGCTCCAGGATTTTATTTTTGATTTTTCCGCTCCGTCTCCAAACCCGCCAGCCGAGGTTTTGCTCAAACCGTCGTCCTTTTGTCGCCGTCTCCGCTCGGTGCCCGGGGGGGGAGCGCTCCTGACAGGCACCTGCCCGGTCCGGAGTTTCCCTCTGCCAGTCTCCAGGCTTCTCTGACTGCGAGAGAAACTTCGCTAAAACGCAAGTTTGATGAAATACTTTGCAGCGGCTCCTAAGCTGAAATGAGTTTAAACTGACGAAACCTCTCCGCTGGTTTTAGTCAGTCCAACTGAGCGCAGCGCTTCTGTGAAAATAATTCACAAATTGAGACGCAGAGACTCCAAGGGCGTACGATCTGGTAGTGCCCTTTCATTCTGGTCCATGCTGCTTGGGTGGGAGTTAGCAGCAGTCCCTTATTTCTACTTTATATGATTTTGGTACAGTGCATTCGTATATTTGTCTGCTGTAGTCTGCTGGCAAACATTAGCATTCAAGCTTACATTTTTGACAAATGTGCAGACAGGAATAGCATGAATAGGCATCTTAAATATTAACAACCTAAGCATCTGTTGTGAAACAAATTTAATATATTTACTCTGTTTTTCTCACATTGTTAGAAAAGGTTACAATAAGTGTAAAATTTCAGCTGTAGTTAGCACAAGGAATGCTTGGATATTTCACTATCTCTTCAAGCATTTAACACAATCACCAGATAGAAATGTGTCAAATCAGGCGCACTATTCAAAAACAACTCGAAACAGTGTAAAGACATGAATGTAGGATGTTCTCTGCAATTTGTATCTTCTAATTACTCTGCAGCACTGTTTGTGGAATTTTAGAGTGCTCTTTTCAGTCCCGTGTTCCTATATGCTCTTTAATACATTTATACATACACTCATTTTCTAATTCATTTCCTATTTGAGATTGTTATTGGTATCGCCTTGCTTTTCAAGTCGAAGCAATGGTTTGCGCAGAAATGTGTAATAACGTAGAGTAGGTAACAAAACAAGCAGGCAGAAAATGCAACGTGTTCACGTATAAGCATGCGTCTAAACGGATAGCACACACACATAAGGCAATAGAAGAGAAATTAAAATCATGGGCTAGTGTGCTATGTATGCCCACTCTCGAATACAAACAGCTAGTGGAAAAGAAACAACTGACTCCAAGGAATTCCTCCGTCCCTGGAATAAAACTGTTCTGAGTAGAACAAGAGCACAGAAGAGTGAAGTCTCCAGAAAGATTGTGGAGTTATTTCAGGAATCAGTGCATTCCTTCCCTTTTTCCCACAAGTTCAAATATGTAATAAATAAGTCCTTTGTATGCAAAAGAGTTTACTGGAACAAAAAAAAAACATTTAAATGGAATGCTTTTTGTGTGTGCACTTTGAAAAACTGGCCGTTTCCTTTTTATATTCTTTGTTCTTAATACTTTAAATAGGAAAGTAACTCTCGCAGTTTCTCCTCTCCTGTTATTTTCACGATACACATGAATCCTAACCTGCTGCTGCGCGCTCCCGAGCAAGCCCTTGTAAAGCAGACAGGGTCGATCTGTAACTCGCTTAATGGGACGTGCTGCTTTGGCAGAAGGAGAAGCAGAGAGGGTCTGCCACGGTAGCCCGAGCTCGGACGGGAGCAGGGCACCTTTTTAAAAGGTTTGCAGCCAGCGTAGGCCCAGCGGGTCAGCTGATGAGCACCTGCCCTCTCTTGCTGTGCTTCCCAAGGCAGGGCAGGCAGCGCCAGCCCTGCCTGCAGCCCTGCCTGCAGCCCTGCCTGCATCCCACGGGCAACGCCACGTTCAGTCCCGCTGGGACCGCGGGCACATCCACCCCTTTAGCACAAAAACCCTTTTGGAGTAGGAAAGTCCTGAATAAGCACTCACTCATCCTACGTTTCGGGTTTGGGGTAGAGAGGGGTTTAAATGTGTGCGACTGCCGTTTAGAAGAGGATCAGCTGGAGTTCTGGTGTTCTTGGGGAAAAAAATCCCAAATCTTTTAATTGTACCAACTACTCAATTTTTGGAAGTATTATCACCTTCTTATGGTCACCTATTTTTTAATCTAAGCATCGTCAGGTAAATTTGAAGTCCTTCTTAACGTTTCCAGCTGTATTTGAAAAAAAAAATAATCAAGGAGATTATTTTATTAATAAAATAGCTTGCAATATAAAGCAAAATATATTAAAAGTAGATTTCTGAATTAAAACTGGAGGAAATAAGACTTCTGAAATGTTTTAGTCATGTATCTAGGAACTACGCTATTTTAACATCGATACTACTGAAGCATTTTATTGCCTTCTTGTACATAACTGCCATTGCTCTCTCTAGATATATTTAATATATATCCAGTGAAGCCACAAACTTTCCTTCTACAACAGTTTAAACACATCTGGAACATTTTACTTTCTTATAATTTATGTTAATAGATGTAGAGTGTATATACAATCTTCTCAGAAATCATTGCTTTTTCCAAAGGGGAATTTTTTTACTTTCAGTCAGGGAATATATTTATAAGAACAAAATAACTCAAAAGTATAGGCAATTCTATATATCATTTTATTTTCTGATTATATAAAGCTTTCATTTAGAGCAATGGGATGATGAAATTACAGAGGACTGATTGGCTTTTGTTTTTTCAAATGGTTCAAGTTGAGGGCTGCAAAAATGAATGTTTTTGGTAAAGTTCTTTGAGTACGTAATATTTTTTATAGAATTCTGACAAATTAATTTAATAGAAAAGCCACAACTCTCTTAGCACAGGAGGCTATATTTTCAGGTAAAATGGAAGTTCTGCTTTTGCCATTATAGGCATCAGGCTTCAGTAATCTGCTCCTCTTGTGGAATGAGCACTTTCTACTTAAAGCTATCATGTACCTACTGTTTATTTACGCTGCATTAAATTGACAGCACGGCAATCAGAGGAAAAATATGACTTACTTTCCTGAAGTAAACACCAGTTTATAGGTTAGTGCATGTATTTATATTCCTGTCGCCACTAAATAATGTCTGTCTCCATTTTAATATCTACCTGTGGTGTTATCCAGGGCAGCTGGCTCTTCCTTGTTTAAAATGAGGAAAAAAGGAAGGGGTGGGGGGGTTGGGGGGGTGGTGGTGTGAGGAAGAAAAGAAAGTTTTGTTAGCATTCCACTCCAAGAGGAACTTAATAGAAAAGTGATTCGGTATTCCTTTCTGTGGCATGCAGAAGCCAGTTTTAAAGACATAGTATTCAGTTTTACTTGATGTATTTGAATTGCACCTCAAACAGGGAAAACAGAATTCCTTAACGGTATTTGTCTATCCAAGTCACTGAAATTGTATATTCAGGCAACGGCAGATTAAGGGCAGAAGCATTTTATTAATAACTGAAAGCACATATGTGTGTGTGATGAAAAATGTTCTGCAAATCTGTCACTATGCAATCAAGTGCATTTTTTTAAACTTTAGTTGTCACAAAGTTGCTACTGATTCTAAAAAAAAAAAAAAAAAGTAAACCAGTTTGATGGTTAAAGAGTAATTTACAGTTCTTATTGCTTGTTATACTGAAATTTTGCAACTTTATAAAGTCCATGTCAGAAAACCCTATTGATAATACTTTTTATCTGGGACTAACGTGTCCAAGTAGCTGGCATTTGAGCTGAAGATACCCACCGTCAGAATAACCCACAGTTTGCAGAAAGCTTCCCTAAATTCTCCTTCAGAGGATTCCATTAATAACCTCTAGCTAAGAGGTCCGTTTTTTCCTCAGATTCTGAAATTATTACATTTAACATTAACTTAAACTTGTATGTCAGTTCCCATGTGAGCAGTATCATGAACTCTCAACAGCCCTGACCACAACTTGTAACTGTTACTTGAAAAAGGATGTTCCCTTCAAAAATGTAGCTGTTTTTGAACATTTGCCATCCTGAGGCATCTAAGTTTACCACAGTTATCACCAACGCTTCATTACCTAATTGATATCTGTTTTGTTGCTTTGCAAATGTCGACTTTGTAATGGTTTCTGCACTGCATTGCTCTCAGTAGGTATAAATCTTGATAGAGATTAATTTTAAAGAGACTTGCCAGTGCTGATCTTGTTCATATGCTCTGATCTGGTCCTCCTGCCCTGTACCCGCTGCAATCTACCCTTAATCTGTGTAATCTAGTGCAGTGTAGTAGGAATGGCATAGTAATAGTAGAGTAATAGTAGAGCATAGTAACATACCTCAGGCAGCGTCTGAATTGTAAATATCTCCTTTTAAACTCGCTGGGCCTGACTTTCTTCCCATGCACACTGGTGTGTAACTGCAGAGACTGGTAGACCTTTGTTTTTACAGTTCTTGTAGGGGATCGGTGTTAGGTGTTCAGACGGGCTGAGGGTAACGCTTAGTGTTTATGCCAAGGTCACTTTCTGTCTATTTATTTAGAATACCAATATGAAGTGGTGTCAATTTTCCCCGCGAGACTGTGTGCATTTGTGTATGCAGGGATTAGGACAGGCTGTAGAACGGCTTCCTTTCACCAGAGCGTAGGCCAGCTCCTCTCTTTGAGCTGTTGTAAAGCATCGTTGGAAACACGTCTCCACAGCTGTAGGTTCAGAAGAGTTAGCTCTCACCACCTCGTGCTTTGCTGCTGTGAACTTCAGGCTCGACAGGCAGAAGAGTCT
Organism: Aramus guarauna; assembly: GCA_013400195.1. Lineage (NCBI taxonomy): Eukaryota > Metazoa > Chordata > Aves > Gruiformes > Aramidae > Aramus > Aramus guarauna. The sequence goes on along the minus strand of VXBL01002645.1, from coordinate 11,267 downwards.
GCTCGTCTGCAGGTGGACCTCAGTCACCCCAACTGCACCTGGGTGCAGAACATCAGGATGGGCCACGTCTATCAGCTGCGTTGGCCTTGCATAACTCCCAGCGACTATCTGCTCTATCTCTTTCCCTTGGCACATTATGACATGATATGACCTGAGGAGATGAGGGAGGTGCTTTAAACCTCGAGTGCATCTCATCTTCCCAGGATCCTGCTCTGACAGGATTTATTTGGCCAGCAGCAATCATTTGTGTGTCGTTCCACTTGCTGCTCACTAGAAGCGGTGATGCACTCGGATCATACATACCTGGAAGATTGTCTCATAATCTTTTTGGGTGTCTAGAATCCCGGTTCTGGTTTCAGCCCTGACAAAAATGTGTGATCTTGGGCGAATAACTGACCGTGCCACGTTTGCAACCCTTAGTGCCCTAAGCCTGATTGTGCAAATGCTCAGCACTTGCAACTTCATATGAAAGAGGAGGAAGCTGCAGCACGCAATCCCTTTATAAATGTGGCCTTAATATGCCCCCAGTTTATTTACCCAGCTGTAAAATTAGTAATATATATGTTTCATAGACCACTGAAGGATTAAGTAACTCTTTATATTTGTAAATCAGTCCTAGACTGGAAAACATGGTACAGCACAAGCGCAAAGAATTGCTGCTCTGAACTCAAACCCACATGCAAAGCTACGAAAAAGGTATTGCCTTTTCAGTAACTGCACTTAGAATATACGTCTGTTTGTAACAGCCAGGTAATTAAAAACATTTGCAATGAACACGATAAAAATTCTAAATATCATGCACGCCCTGTATTCCCAATTCTAATACATTAAATAAAAGACAGAAAGAGAGGAGGGGAGAGAACAAGAGCGAGAGTGTGCGTGCATGCAAACTCACAGAAGGACCGAAGGCAAAAAAACGAAGTGGAGAGAAATTGCAGAGTGAGTTTTAAAATGTTTGTAATCACAGATTAAATTAATATTTTTGTGGAGAGCCCTATTAGACAGATTTTAAATCATTAACGCTTTTCATCATAGGTGGGCTTCCTTGATAAATGTAAGAAGTCTCAAGAATAATTAAAGGCATCTTAAAACTTAAAAAAATATGACAGTTTTAGCTTCTAAGGATTCATTGTAATATAATAATACTGTATGCTTTTTAGTGTTACTTCTGCACTAGACATTTAATTACAGTCTTTGTGAAACATGTTATCTGTATAGTAACCAGTGCATAAAAAGAATGATATATACTTTTACATACAAGCTCTTGCTTGCCAGCTTTCTTTTTAAGATTATAGATTAAGATCTCCAATCCAGAATGTTCATGTCTTCAGTGAAAACAACTTAATTTTACACAATTTTCGGGAGGAAGGGGGCATTTATTGAAATAGTATTTCTTCTGTAGTTACACTTCTTTTTGCAATAGTACTTGAAATGTTGTTTAGCAGGGTTGGGTTTTTTGTGCAAGGGTCCAAACGCAGCGTTTCTTTGCCTGCTTAAGTTTTAGAATAACAAATGAAAAAGCATGTTTAAGTTGTATATTGAGAAGTAAGAGAAGTAGGATTAAAAAAAAAAAATAATCTAAGAGTAGTTTGGTAGGTTTTTCACATGTACAGCTTAATGTTTAGAGGAAATTTGGAGCTTGCCTTTCCCATGTCAGAAATTGAGTACTGTCTGAAGTACATTGTGGATAAAGTAAACTCATGGGATTCGTAACTTGGTCCACACATTGCCGTGGAAAAGTGAGTACGTTTGCAAGGAAGATCAGGTGCATAAACCGAGAGTTTTTCTTTTGATACATTTGCAGATTCTTGTAATTGTGCAGCTTGTGAAAAGTGCTCTTCCACGTACTGAGCTTCCCACAGTTCCCCGTGCTTTGCACTGCGGTCACGGCCGGACTAGGCACGACGGGAACCGCATCCAACTGTTTTAGAGCAGAGCTTTTCAATCAGTCATATGTATGTCCTCTTTCGGGTTTTGTTTTTCGCTTCTTAACTAGCAGTGCTGTGCAGGAACCGCACAGTATTGGTGTTGAGCCCTTAGTTTCGGTATGCTTTGTAAGAAAATCTCACAGTAAAATCAATCAGAATCAATCTCTGTCCCATTGACTGTATTTTATTGACTTTCTTTTGCTTTCTTTTATTCTTCACTCGACTCGCTGAATACTATAATCCTTTTGGCCTGAAAAAAATTGTTATAATCTTTTTAAGATAAAGCATGTAATAATTCTATAATAACTTTTTAATATTTGAAACTTGTGATTCCGCTACTTTCTTTTTTTGGACTGCATGTCCTACAAAAAACTGACTTCTGCATTGCCACTTAAAATGACAGTTGGGATACTCATAGGTGTAGTTATTATTTTCTGAGCATTCCAGGAGAATTTTATAGATACCACACAAGAAAACTGAACAAGTAGAATTTTTCTGTATGTGTGGCATGATGACAGATATGCCTTGAGAAGCATTATACTGTCTGATAAACTGCATTTTCAAGCAGTATTTCATATAGGTTCTGTCTCTTTAAAAATGCAGTCTCCTCTATTTGCCCTATTAATTGTTGATATGTTGCCATCCACGAGACAAAAATTAGAGCTGTAATTAAATAATCATGTGATGCTCCTTAGTGCCAGTGAGAGCAAACTCATTTTTCCAGGCCCTGATGGTCACTGATTATTGTATTACTACTGGCTTGCTTTATTTTTTTTTAATGGCTCTATATTGCTGGGTTACCTAACCACTGCCCTTCTTTTCAAAATTAAAGGAATTGAAGAACATTAAGTCACTTAATTGGCCAGTGGTCTACAGGGACACAAAGTAGTCATACCTTCTCTGCTTTTTGGTCACTCAATTGGTTCTACTGGGAGAACTACATCAGTGGTGTGGTTGCGTGCCATTTAATTTACACTGGTGTTTTGGCTGGGATGGATGCATATAGGGAATGCCAGGAGAATTACAAAAGGAGCAGGGTATTAAAATTCAGAAATGATTAAAATTGAAATAAAAGGATGCTGCTTCTTTGCCAGTACTCTGGCAGTCATAATGACACATAGAGATTAGTTTCCACCTTCATCTTTTCCTTCTTTCTCATTTCCTCTTGTTTATTGTTGACACATTTTCCTTATGTCTCTGCTTCTCAGTGCTTTTTTTCACTATTACATATTCCTACTTTTTCTCTTTCCTTAAGCATGGAGAAGCTTACTTAACCTTATTATAACAATAACAGAATAGGTTATTAATATTTAATATGCACATGATTAAAATTTCTCTCTTAAACATAGGTCAGCTCTATTATTAACTGACATGTTATTTTTCATTAAAAAATTTTTATTCTGCCCTTACGGTTTCTCAAACACCCTTTACTTTGGTGGTGATTTAACACATAATGTTTAGAAAACTGTGTTAGGCTAGTGAAAAAAAAGAACTTACCAGTCATGGATAATCAATTATGCATGAATTCAGATATAACAGATGGAAACTGGTGAGTTAAAGTTTCTCTTTAGCTTCGTGATTTTTTTGTTTTGTTTTTGTGACACCTGTCTCTTATGTATAGATAAACATCTAACATAGCATACTGCTTTTCATGCATCTTTGTGTTTTTTGCTTTTTGGGTTTGGGCTTTTTTTTGTTTCTTTTTGGTTTTGTTGGTGTGGCATAAACTCATTTGCCCCTGCTTCTAACTTACTGTTTTTAATTTGTTTGTGTGCTAGCATTTCTATACTGCCTTCCTTTTCAAGGGCTAAATTGTCCTGTGATGAAGCCAGCATTTAATCTTCCAATAAATTACACAATGTCATTTAACCTTAAAATTGTCTCAGCACGATATTTTAAATTGTAGGAGTTCACTTTTGCCTTCAGCTGCTCATGGCCTATAGTGTCAGGACATTAAAGCAACAGGGTAGACTGTGGCTGTGCATATGTATTCATCTATGCATATACGCACATTCTTGTGATTGTGGTACTTATATAGGCGTTCCCTCCAAAGGCATTAATTAAATTTCTTTCAATCATTTGACAATGAAGCAGATTGCTTTACTGCTTTTTATTAAAAAGTTCAGTATGGACTGGGCATAATGTTTCTTTTGGTCATGGAAAGATTTTCACAGACCTAAATCAAGCGAAAAAGATGATAACCCTTTGCAGTATGCCCACAGCAACAACCGATGCTATTAAGTAAAACAAGAGCTAAAGATGTTTTCTCTCTCTTTACACACACACACACACACACACACACACACACACAATCATAGATTTAAGCATGGGCTTGGATGTGAGATCACGGGGGTTTTGTGAGTTCATTCCTGGCAGTGCATTGAGGAATTCTTGTATTTGAAGGTGTCCTGTGTTTCACAGACACGGGACTAAGTTGATTTAGACATTACTTTTCTACGACTGCAGTAATTTGGAGCATTTCTTTACCTGGCTCCACCCACCTTTGAAGCGGCACATTTTCAGATGTGGCGCGGAGATTTGCCATCTATATACCTGTAAAGAAAAATGCAGGATATATCAAAATTTCTCATGAGCATCTTACCATCATTTCTGAAGAAAAATATACAATACAGGAAGAAGTTTGTAGTATAACCTGCCAGAAACAAATTTTATAAAGACATCCTAAGGAAATGAACATGGACACCGTGAAAATAATTATTTCAAATGTTATTTCTTCTATCACAGCTGAAGCTCTGCTAGAAAACTTCATGGGCATGCCTCAGTTTCTTCTTACTCGGCTATTCTTATGTCAACATAAAATACAAACTTTTCCCAAAAATGTTTGTATTAATGCAGGAGCTAATTTTACACACTTATTCAGGCATTTCCTTCTAGTGCTTGCATGAGTACAAATGAACTATCATGAATATTAACTTCATTTTGCCCTAAAAATATTGTATTCTAGTGGGTTCCCAACTGCTGCTCTCCGTCTCAGTTTGTTTCCATTGTAGCCACTTAGCAGGAAATCTAGAAATGTAGTTGTTTTAGCAAATTAAATACATTAAATATTTGAATACCTCTTTGTTAGTTTCTCCCTTTTTTTGCTGTTTTTCTAAATCAGGACAAGTAGTTTGAACATTTACAGAGTTCTTGGAGTAATATTTTGAAGTGACTTGGTTTTGCCTTATGTTGTCAGCATTTAAACTAAGCGTACTCTGATACATCTATAAATGACCTTTATCCTGGGTGACACTGCATATGCTAAGCCTGTTTTATGTTAGGCCTGAATATTAACAGGTACCTTGTTCCTTAAAAGAACTGTAAATATTAACAGCTAATTGCTCCTGAGAAGAACTGTGAAAAACTCTTTCATTTAGTCTTTGTTCTTGTGGAATCATCTGAGTTTGAGATTGGAAGGAGCCCTAGAAGAAAAAGCGAATTCGGCCAAAACCACCGACTTTCAATTTGTTTTACACCAAAACCACACATTTTGCATGCATTTTATGTACAATGAATATTGACTCCTGTCAAGTTTGGCCATAATTAGATGCACAGTTTTACTTAAAAGGTTTTGAACGTTAGAAAAAGTGTAGCAGAACCTGGGCAGAGTTCTGAGTTAACAATGAAACTGGAAACAGGACATTTCATGTGGTTTTGGGTTTCATAATGAAAGTTTGACATAGTTCAAGTCATCAATCAGTTCTAACCATTTCCTTAGACTTAAACTCTTCCATGTTTTCAATCTTTATCAGTAGATTTTATACATACTATCAGGTCAAAGAAAAAGATGATTGCTTGTCCTGTTGGTGAAATATTCCTATGTAACAAGTCACTGCGGTTTGAGCTCGACAGCGCGAGCATCTAAGCTCTAGCTAATAATGCTTGAATAAACCTTCTGTAGTGCTAACCGCAATGGTTCAGACTGTTTTCTACCATAATGTGCAGATTTGCTGCTTGGGCTGTGTGAAATTCATCCTCACCCAGAATTGCTGGATTAAACTTCTGTATTCCTAAAAGCATCCTTTATTTATTTATTTATTTATTTATTTATTTATTTATTTATTTATTTCACTGGGAAAGAAATGCAGGGCCTGGAGGGAGTCAGCAAAGGGAAGAGAAGCAGAATCAGTCAACGTTGCAAAGCACTTCGAAGATAACTTGGTAAAGAGATAACAAGTAAAAGTAACTGAAACTCTCCTGGTTTATATGTGCAGGGATCATGGTTTACATACTGTTAAATTAATAGAGCTTCTATTCAGACACATTCCTAAAATAACTGCTTATCAACCAGCTCTTCTTTCAGGTAACACTTATATGCCCGTGTCATGCCTAGGAGTTACCTAGTGCTGTCATGACCAGAGTTTTAACAGGAACCACTCTTTTTTCATCTCCCCATGTCCCACCTTAAACCATTAAACAACTTCACATTATAGGTCTAAAAAATGTATCTCTGGGGAGAAAGCTGTGAAATTAGTGACCTGCTGAACATAAACTTATAACATAGGTAACTTGGCTAATCCTAAGATGCAGCTTTCCTCCTTTCTTCCAGCTGCCTAATTGCATTAAATATTATTATATAAAGTTCTATTGCATTTTTTTTGTTTGTTTGTTCTTTTTTGTGGAAGTAGTTGGCTGTAGCGGCCACATGGAGAATTACGAGCATGACTCATCAAGGATCTAGTCTACTGTTATGGATGGAAGAGGATATGGTCCACAAAACGCTTTTTTTTTTAAGTCAAATCTTTTTATTTGAAGTAGTTCTGAAATCCATAGTCATAAAAATATTGGCTTATTTTAAATAACATACAGTTTGTGGAAGTTGCAATGCTGATACACTCAGAAGCAAGCTTGGCTTGTCTACATAGCAGGTAGAGACTGTGCAGCTAGAGAGTAAGATTTATGTAATTAATGCATTAATATTCATTGCTGTGATCTTTTCTGGCAAAGTGGACACCTGTCTATTACAATTTTAACCAGCTAGGGTTTCTCGTGGCAACCAGAGGTGAAAGACTCTCTATTCTCATTAGCAGTCACATTTACCCTTCACATCATCGTGCCGAATGGCTTTGTTGGGTTTTACTCCATAATTTTCTTCCAGCATTTTGCCTCTCTGTGACTCATTTGGCACCAAGGGGTGAACTGAAACTGCTCTCAGGGCCACATCAGCAAGTGTATGCATTTACTTCAGTTGTACGAGCATCTTAGTCAAAATAGACGGACAGCTGTGAAAGGGACTTACGCAAAATGGTGCAGTAGTTTGCCTAAAAGTAACTTCATTTATCCGAAACCACGTTTTGCATATTCTTATTCAACTCTATTTTTAAAAGAAGATTCCGTGATTGAAATACACTGCAGAAAATGTTTGCAGGAGTAAACGAGCCTCGTCACACAGGCAATCAATAGGGAGATGTCTGTTTGTATATGATTTTACATATCTGCAAGCTAGCTGAGACATCCAACTACAAAATGCTGCACCATGGGACACTGTGTAGATATCTGATACTTTCCAAGGGATTTGGGGTCCGTAAACTAATGAATGCGCTACATGTAGCCATATATGTAGGTTTTTCACCTCTGACGAATATGGTAAGGATAATTTACTTCACTTAATAAGCAATTAAGTGCAGTTCAATACAGCTGACTATTGTAAGTTAAATATTCATTTTACGTAACTGTTTCAGGACATCGTGTGTGAGAGAACACAAACGAGCAGAAATTGCTCATGCAAAATGTGAGAGGGGACGACAGCTTGTGTGCGATGCCTTTCAGTGCTATGAATTTCATTTCATAGCACTTTTGCTTTTTGACAGGCATCCTATCCAGGCTGGGGCAGGTTGCAGTCAAAAAAAAATCTAGGTTGGTATGTAACTTTTGAGTTCAGCGTGGGGGATGTCACAGAATGCTGTGATTCACATCGGTGCGCATCGGATTCTTGGGTCGTGTGTAAACTGAGATTGCCGCAGTCAGGTTGGTTAAAGTGTCTGAGCGGTGTCAGGCAAGTATTGTTGTTCAGGGCAAAACGGAGGGGAAGTCAGTCCCCTCAACAACTTAAATCAGAGGTGCAAAACTTGTAGGGCCGTGGGACCGCGCCCGCACCGCAGAGGTGACCGTGCCGAGGCTTGCAGAGGTAGATGTGGGAAAGGACAGGAGGACGCATCCTGCCTCTTAACCCACACTTGTGTCTAACCCATGCAGCAATCACGCACAAGCCCACCGGGGAGCCATCCACCTTTTAGCCATGGGAAGCCTGCAGAAAGCCGTGGGTCGGTACTTTCATTGCCTTGCCGTCCAGCGGTTAGTTAGCCGCAGAGGTGCACGCATCACCCATTGCAGCGGGGAAGACGCATTCAGTTCCCCACAGAAGTGAGTTTCTCGGCAGCCCCGCTGCCGTTGCGCAACTCTGCATCACCTCCAGCATGGGCTGGTGCTTACGAGTTACCCGAATGGCTGCGGAGTTGTCAGAAGTACGTATGTATAAAACCCAATCAGCCTGATCTCCCCAAAGAAATCTGATAAAAGAGAATACACAGCCATGCTGGTTTTGCTCTGCTGCCAGGTCATTTCTGTTTGCGTTGCACAAGAGCCAAGCCTCAAGATTTGGGCCCGTATTTCCTAATTTATTTTGAACAAGGAGAGATTGGAATAGAGACCTTAGGAGGCACCGAGGCAGCATGCCACACTGGAGGATTTGTTTTGTTTTGCAGCTACTGAGACTGCTGCTCGAGAGTTAATTCACCGTGGGGTTGAAAAAACACAGTCCAACTTTTTAAGTATTTGTCTTACTTCAACACAACCTAGTGCAAAACGCGTTTATGTATCATAAACACAGTGCAACAACTTTATTAACGATTAATAAGCTTTATTGAGCCTATATTTGTCTGCTGTATGTTGACTAGAAGCTATGAAAAATGTGATGTTACTATTGCTGCATGCTTAAATGATTGCCTGCATATGTAGCCATGACAATATCTATTCATCTTCTGTTCTTTATATGTTTTTATAATAAATATCTTTATTCTAGTGGAAAATTTTAATATCAAAGTTGACACGGTGAAGTGCAAATTGGAATAGGTCAAACGAAAATCAGATATCTGTAGCTTGAATTTATTCCAAGTAGTTTGGTATTGATAAGAGAAATCTGATTGTTGTCTATATGTCAAGACGTAGCAGCCTTCAGTAATTCGTGCTTTCTAGTCAAAGCAAGGGTTCCACGCACAGCCTTCCAAGTCTGTAGTAAATACTCTACCAGGCGTAAGTGATGTACGGGAATTAGATTAATCCATGTTGTAGGGAGTTTATCAGGTTTAGTACATATATGCAGTTTCAAGAAGAGAGTTATTTTCCATAGTCATTTATCTCAAGCATAGGAAACATATGCATGATTATATAATTAACAGAATATTTGTTTGTCAGTGTTTGGTTAGTGTGCATAATAATATCATTATTAGGCCTTCTGTGCTCCTGTATTATCAGATTGTTATCTCCCTGCTCCTTTAATTCACTGTCTCTGCTTTTTAGATTAATCACTTTGTTTTAATCCGAACATTTTAAGGGGTTTTTGACCATGAAGGGAATGGTTTGTGAACACCAAAGCGAAAGTTATTTTAGAACAGATTTTATTTTTTTGTTGTTGCTGTTACTGTCATACCTGGTAATCATTTTATAAGGTGGCGTTTTAGTCCCAAATCTTGCTCCAAATCGTATTTTTAAATATCTGCTCTATTCTAATCAGCTCTGCATCTCTCAAATTACCTTCGGTGTCCTTTTCCTCCATCACACCGCAGGCAGCGTACTGCCAGCTGAAACTCCCTCATCCTTCATGATTTTCTGCCTTAGCGGTCAGTCTTGCTCAGTGCTGAAGTTTGCTCTGTCAGGCTTTCCTGAAAGGGATGAAAAACGATACAATGTTGCGATTTTCCATTGTGCCTGCAAAGTTTGAGTTCAACTAGTTATCACTGTTTTTCCTCCAAGTATTCAAACGTTTTGGGAAATGACAATTATTTTTTTTTCTCTTTTTTTGTTTTTTTTTTTTTGGAGGGACTGAATACTACTCAACCTTGTTGGAAAAAGACCAGTTTCTAAATAAACAACCCACTAGACAGTTATCCCTTGATCATATGTTATGGAAGATGTCATCGACATTTTCCCTTGTTTTTCTTTGTGAAACATGTTTCTTGGTTGGTTGTTTTTTTTTTTCCCTTTCAGCACTCTCGGTAACACTCTTAGTAACCTTTTTCAGGACATGCAACATAGGTACAACTTGTCGTGTTTCCTATGTACGCCACCTCCACTTGCTTGGCTTTGAATAATAGTATTATGTAACAATGCATTCATTTTCCAGCATGGCATTTCTCTGCTTCCCAGATTATAATTTATTTTGTGCGTTGCAGAATACGATAAATATTTCATGTGTTTTTTTGTATTACCGTTTTCTTTCTCCTGCACGCCCTGTACACGGCTTGTGCTTATTTCAGTAAACATCAGCTTGTTTCTTCACCTAGCCTCAAAGCATACCTCTGCTTCTATAGTAAGGATATACGTGTAGTGATAATTTCGCTTTTCATGGATGTATTGATTCACCTTTTCTTTGTTCAGAGGCCACGCTGTTTTGTGTATTACAGAACTGGTATCAGCCTCCTCACCTGCCTACTTTTGCTGCGGCCTCAAGTTTGTACGTGCAGTTCGGTACGCAGGCTTTTTGGGGTTTTTTTTAAAGTTACTACCCTATACATTTTGGCTATGGATCCGCCTGTGCAATAATTCACATTTTCTTTAGCTGATGATACAGCTTTCCTTTCAGACACAGAATATTCAAAGGCTATGCATTTTATCAATAAAGAAGTTTAATTTTTCTCTTATCTCCTAGCTTGTACAAACTTGTTGCTTTCAAGTTTGTCTAGTTGGGTTACTTTTTTCCAAGTGCATGATGGGAAAAAGTTATGTCTGTCTCGCAGTTATTTATTCTGTCAATACGTGACCACCCTTTAGTTTTCACCTTTTACGGGTGGCTTTCGGTCCGGGGCTGCGGACATGACACGGGGACGGTTTTCTAACGTCCTGCACCGTGGTTGGGCCGTAGTTTTTCGCCGTTATGAGCGCGGAGTGATTTATTAATTACCTAGGGTACGCGGCTGGACGGCTTGGCTGCCCACGGCGCCCACCGCCTCACCCGTGTCGCGCGATGATGCCCTCCACTGAACAGGGGCTGCGTCACGCGAACTCTGCCGTCTCCGAGAAACGCGCCCGCAGCTCTTCTCTCACCTCTGTTGATACCAAGTGGCGTAAAGAAGAAAAAACTTCTTTCTCCCCACGCGGCCTGCTGGCCCCCCGGAGGCTGCC
>VXBL01002643.1:22112-32727 GCA_013400195.1 Aramus guarauna | reverse complement strand
TTTCTTTTTGATTCTCTCCCCATACCACTGCCAGAGGAGTGAGCAAACAGCTGTGAGGTTGTTTTAGCTGCATAGTGGGCTAAACCATGACAACATCTTTGTTGGCGACATGGACAGTGGGATGACACCAAGCTGTGTGGTGCAGTTGACATGCTGGAGGGAAGGGATGCCAAGTGGATAAGTAGAGGATATTTGCCTCATTCAAAGGACAAATATGTGTTTACTTCACAAATTTCTCAATATGTTTGACACTAACAGGATATTTTTTCACTGTTCAGAGAAAAGGCATGAGACTAGATGAACAAAACACCTGATCTATTTTCTACAGGTGGCCCTTCCCCCTGGAACCATAACATATTTGTTAGGGAGGGAATTCCCTCTCCATATCTTACACTTTATGGAGATATAGGTGATTTTGATGTCCGACAAAATCCTTAGCCTATCCTGAGCAGTAACTACAAACAAGAATCCTGTGCTAATGAGTTTAGAAGGCAGTGCATTGATAGGCTCATTCACTCCCCAGTTTGTGAGTACAGTCATGACAACTGTTGTTGCATTTCACCAATTACTTGCTGCCTTCCATAAAGGTGTAAGATTAACAGCCTTGAAGACTTATTCCTCCTGTTTTCCTCAAGCACATTTATCTTGTAGTTATTTGTTACCTGTAAAGTTTACTTTAATACAGTGCTTGCTCATCATCACTATTCAACTCCAGGTCTGGTATTCTGAGGCCCAAAAAAGTCAGTTTTGTGTGGCTTATTATTGTCACTCCAGTAGGAGCTTTTCCAGAAGGGGGAAGAGGAAAGAATGAGGACAAAAGCAGAGACTTCTGGGTAGTCACCTAGGGAAATACAGAAAGAGCGTAAGACACCACCACCCCCAATCTAAACATAGGGAGCTAATTTGCTGTATATTTTTATGTATATTTTTAACTGCCAGTTCAGAAAAATGGCTATAATTTCAACAGTGCTTCCTCCAGAACAACTGAGGTACCCTCACACTTTACCAGAGGAAGAAAGGAAAGCCCAGAAGAATTTGGTTATTTTTTTTTAATCTAGTAAGACCATTTAGGCTTTCTGTCCCCACTCTTGTCCTTTCATTTTTACCTGCTCATAAACTCATGCAAATCCAATTAATGGACCTTTATTATAACTTCTAGTGACAAAATATGAAATGACTTGGTGGCCTTTGAATGCCAAGACTTTTTCAGGTGCACACAGCTGACATTGTTCCCTGTTCAGTTCAAACTGTTGTGGGTGTTTGTATGAGCAGAAATGAGCAAAAGACCTAACTTTTTATAGTGGATACATGTTCAGAGAAGCAGTAAATAAACTTATAACCAAACCTACTGAGCTCAGTGAGCAAATTCTTGCTTTTATTTGTTTAGCAGCAATAAAACCTTCAATCTATAATAATGTCTTGTCATGCCAAGACATCTCTCTTTCTGCGTTAGTGTCTTCAGCTTTGGGAATAGTGTTATTAATTGAGACAAGTAAAATTGGCAGAAAGAGAAAGCACAAAATTATATGGTATATCTTTGAACACTATTATCCATTTCTCTGTAAGGAGGAATAGTTATAAAGCCAGATGATACATATACTCAATCATAAAATTACTAACAAAAAATGCAATGCATAGGATAGTAGAATGATAACAACACTACGCAGTACATATCGAGTGCACCCACAGCAAGTTTGCCAATGACACCAAGCTGTGTCGTGTGGTTGACATGCTGGAGGGAAGGGATGCCATCCAGAGGGACCTTAACAGGACTGAGAGGTGGGGCCCTGCGAGCTGCATGAAGTTCAACAGGGACAAGTGGAAGGTCCTGAATGTGGGTCGGCACAAGCCCAAGCACAACTACAGGCCAGGTGGGGAATGGATTGAGAGGAGCTCTGAGGAGAAGGACTTGGGGGTGCTGGTGGACAAGCTCAACACAACCCAGCAATGTGTGCTTGCAGCCCATAAAGCCAACTGTATCCTGGGCTGCATCAAANGCAACAGGTTTCCCAGAGAAGTTGCGGATGCTTCATCCCTGGAAGTGTTCAAGGCCAGGTTGGATGGGGCTTTGAGCAACCAAGTCTAGTGGAAGGTGTCCCTGCCCATGGCAGAGGGATTGGAACTAGAAGATCTTTAATGTCACTTTCAATCCAAACCATTCTATGATTCTATGATTCTACACAGGATACCAGGCATAGTAAACTGTTTATAAACTATAAATCTTTTTCTATATTGTAGTGGCATAGACTATGCCCATCATCATATTACTTGAGGCCAGCATCCTCAACACTGCTTAGCTGCACATTTTCTTTAAGGATATTCCATAGACTTACTCTGGCTCTTGAGACACCCTCAGGGAGTTCCTTGGAGAAAGGACTGAACCCTGTCATATTGAAACACAGTACCACTGACTATAGCCAAGGCAGTTACCTTAGTTGTGGCTGAAAGAGAACTTTGAACCTTTTCCCCACTTCATTCCTTTCCAGCTGTGACCTGGGCTCTGCTGCCCATATGACTTCACAGTAAAATGCTATCCTAAACAGCAAGAAACTTCCTCCCCACCACTCTTCTTATGTTAGCTGTTAGGTCACTTTAGCCATAACTTGATGAGCAGTTGGATACTTATATCTTTTAATATGCAAGTTCACCATGTAAGTCCTACTGCTGCTCAGAATTCCCAGAAAGACTTAAATTTACACTGGTTTGTAAATATGAAACCACATTCACATTTAACATGCTATAATTGCTGTGTGTCTAATGAGATGTGTGTCTAATGAGATTTTCTGAAAAACCTGTCAAGATTGACTGGTTAGACATTCCTTTGCCTAAGATTAGACCTCTCCAGCAAGACCAAACATTCAGGCATGATCACCTAAGAAGCCTAAAGCAAACACAACCCATAGAAAAAACAGGTATGTACTTATTAATGGAACCCTGCTCTCAGATAAATGGTGTGAACAACAGGCTGGGTCTTTCTTAATCTCTCCTGTTGGAGCACTTCCATTTTGCACAAATATTTATTGGAGCAGGTAGTTAAACTGACAGCTCCCATCTGTCAGGTGAAGTCACTGATAACAACACTATGGAATCAATCATTCTCCCTTCCTCTGTCTCTTCTTAGCTTAATGGATATTTATTCATGCAACCAGAAAGAACTATGATGGGATCAAGAAAATGACACTGCTAGATCATGGTCAACTTGGTGTCCACCAGGATGACTCCCAGGTCCTTTTTTGCCAAGCTGCTTTCCAGCTGGGTGGCCCCCAGCATGTACTGGTGCATGGGGTTGCTCCTCCCCAGGTACAGGACTTTGCACTTCTCCTTGCTGAACTGCATGAGTTTCCTGTCAGTCTATTCCTCCAGCCTGTCCAAGTCTGGATGGCAACAGAACCCTCTGGTAGATCAGTCACTCCTGACAGTTTTCTGTCATCAGAAAACTTGAGAGGGTACACTCTGTCCCATCATCTGCCTGCCCATTTGCAAATATACCAAACGTAGTCAAGTCTTATGGTTTTGAATCAAGGGTCTGACCCCAGCAAAAGTGTCAGTATCCTCAGGCCTTTCCCTGGATGGAGTTCTCACTTGCCAGATCCAAGGCTGCAACAATGCATCCCTGTCCCTCTCCTGTGCCTCCTAATGTCAAAATATGGTATCTGAGAAGACTTCACTGAACTCTAGGAACTAATTTTTCATCCTGGAGTCTTACATGGTCTCTTAGATATAATGGTGTCTCCATTACCATCCAGATAACTGAAAATATAACTATGGGGTTTGCCCCATTTCAGATGTCTCCTCCTTATTTCCACAATTTTGTTTCTCATTAGCAATTCCAAATAGTTCCTTCAACTTAAACTCTGTATTGCTTACTGTTTCATACGTGTCTGAGCACAACACACTAAGGAAGCAACATCTATAGGTGCTATGTAGGCCAAAAAGACTTTCTAAGTTCCTGGGGAATATTAAGAGCTGGACATAATTAGAATAGTTTAAGTTCTAACTTTAGAACAGGCATAGCACAGACCAACACCTAGAGTAATTTAGAAGTTTTTAAAAAGCATCTTTTTACCTTTGTGATCAGTAGTATGAAGCAGCATAGAGATAAGCCCAAGGATATGCTCCCCTTCCTTCTAGTTTATGATCTTAAGAACAATCTTCAGTAGTCTATTACAGGTCTGAGATAGAGTAAATATATGATAGTATAAAACAGGGTGATGTTAAGATGCCTAATTAAATCATGACATATCATGTTGGATTTTAATTTTAACCCTTCAAACAAAAGCATAACCTGCCCAAAACAGTTGGAGGTAAGTCCTGCTTTATAATACAGGAAGAAAAAAAAAGTTCATTTTTGGCATATGACTGCAGAACAGTAAAGGGAAACTCTTATTCTGCACTAAATATGGTTTTATCTCATTGTTTCTTTTACAAAAATAGTCTGTTTCACATTTCATGCTCCCAAAATAAACAGCTCATGCCTTGCGGTAAAAATGGTATCAATGGGAAGTAGTTAATATTCTATAACAAATCAAAACCAGGCAAGTGTTTCAGTTTCAAAAGCCTGGTTTTGTTGTTATTTATCTGCTCAACTTTTGAAATACTGAAACATTATTAGCCTATGATTTGTACTTATATTCAGAAAAGTTCTCAGGTTCAGATCCTCAGCCAAAGTGCTGATTTACATTCCCATTACACAATTGCTCTTTCTACCTCTTTACACTTCTTTTTCTTTTTTCCCATTCTCTCTACTCCCCCCCAATGAAAAATGTTGTACACAAATAGTATAAAAACTTTACCATATTGTACACATGCTGAGAAAGACTATAACTGGGGGAAAAAAAAAAAAAAAGTTAAACCTGGACATGTCTGAGTAATAGTAATGCATTAAAATGAGTTATTAGGATTTTCATCTCCATTTTTGTTCTATTAAAATTTGTATGTATTCATTTTTTATGTTTCTCTTTAGTAGAGCTAGTGAAAGATACGTGTGGAAAATGCAGAACCAATGAGCTCACATGCTTTACATAAAATTTTAAAGTAAAATTCAAAGCTTTTGTTAGAAGAACTTTTAAGATTCCATATGTGTAATACTTTAAAATTGCAACTAGATTTACATTTTAAAACAAAATGTTTGAAAACAATTTACTCCTTCATCGCTTGCCAAGTGTTTGATTCAGTTTCCTTTGCCAAACTGAAGTTGCCACAGTGACTGAAACTGAAGTGTTCTGACTCCCACAATTGAACTTCTGTCAGCAAATAAGAAAAGTACAAAAGCAGAAGTCTAATGTAGGGATGGATATAGGGATGGGGAAGACATAAATTAATCAGAACACTGAGGACAGAAGCATCTAGAAAGCAACATCCCTCCCAGAAGTTAAAATCAAACCAGGACTTACGAACCTCTCATATTTTTCTTCTGTCACAAGTGTCTATGAAACTTACTTAGGGTATTTTTTGTCATTCTACTTTAATATCTAGTTCATATAGAAAGCATTGATGGGATCAGCACAGCATACAAACTAGAATTTCTGACTTCTCCCATTTAAGGAACAACTACACGCAGAAAAAACCATTAGTGTTGGAAAATTAATTCCTGAAACTCAGAAAACGTCTGTATAAACAATACCAAGCAACCTTCAATTCTTTCCTCAGCTCACCTTTCTTTAGCTTGAATAGGACAAATTCTTTGTTTTCTAGACTGTTTTTCTTCAACAGCAGGCTCCTCTGTTTTTACTCTCTTTTCACTTATCACACATTTCTTATTTTCTGGCAATATTGCAATAGCATTGTCCCAGTAAAGGTCAGTAAAGACTACCAGTGCTTTATATTTCACACTTCTGGACTGATACAAGAGGCCGAACTACTGGGGAGATCAGCTTCCTGATAAGGAGACAGAAAACTTCTATTCTGAGGCACAGAATGATACCACCATTTTAGGAGACAGGCACCCAAAAGTACAATAAGATGGAGCAGCCTTTCCATGAACGTACAGGACTCCCAGCTACCCACGTTTCTGAAGGTGCAGGAACAACCCATTCCTTACCTATCCTGAGAGACTGTCACATCAGAGAGAGACAGCTGCTTAGTTAACTGAAACATCTGGGATACTCCTACATGATGAAATGCAGTGCCTCTTTACCGAGACACAAATGAACTCTGAATTCAATAGTGAGAGAAGGACATCCACAGTTGTCACACGCTCAGCTCAGGCTACACAACCTGAGAGCTGGTAGCAGGGCTCTTTAACCTGGGTACAGCACTGAGCTGACATGGCTGTACAGATTTTTGTATATGAAGTAAGTGGCAGTTAATTTTCATAGGCTTTTAAACTAATTTTCCAAACAAAGTTAATCCAGTGAATGTTAACAAAGACTTCAATAGGCCTTAAATTAATAGGAACAAACCTGACATGAGTGTCTTCACTACAGAAAGTAATGCATACTTATTTAAACATAGGGTAAGTAATCATAGAGCTACTTATGTCAATGAGCCCAGTGAATGGGCCTCTCAGTTAATATCTATAGTAAATGCTACACTCTCCTGATATAATAACATTCAGCTGGCGAGGAAGAATGGAATTTTATGTTTTCATTCATTTTGTTCAGCCTGTCTCCAGGTCCACCTCTTCATACTATTTCACTGTTTAATACTCACTAATAATACACATTCTGTCACTTCGTTTGAGCAGGAAAGCATCTCTATTTTTGTTTAAATATGAATGCATTTATCGCATTAAGTCAAGCCTGTTTCATATAATGAGCCTGAATATTAGTCTCCTCTTGAGAGGCAGTTACTTTTACTATACTTCAGCCATGAGGCTTTGCTCATGGAAACAAAGGTGAAAGATGGGGAGTGAAATGCATGTGATAATTCAATACAGGCGAGAAATGTCATGATCCCTTTTTTTTTCTTTTTTTTTTTCCCCTTATAATGTGGACCATTTCCTGGTGTGGTGCCAGCTACGTAGCTTGCTCTCATACCGTTGAATTTATAAATCTAATTTAGAAATGGACCCTGTTGGTCTCCCATTTGCTGTGTTTTCATAATGCTGTCATCCATCAGGATTGACTCTTGGTGTCATTTATATTGCTATAAAGTAGGGATCGGCAAAGTCCATTCTTTGAATTAGTTTTGTCATCTAAACTTATAATTCTGAAGTGAGCAACTCAGCCAAAGATGTTTAATTTTATCAATTTAATTCAGTGCTCTCATCAGAGTTTTACACAGACCAGTAAATTTGGCAGAGAGATTTGCCCAACTATCATTGAAATATATTGCATTTCCTTCATTCAATGGGATTCAAAATGAGAAACATTTGGCTGTATCAAACAAGTCAATGAGAAAGCAAAAACTTGAAAAAGAAAGACTCTTTTGTTTATATTTTATACAGGAGAATTAAAGAAGAGAATAGAATGTGAAAAGTTTGGGGAGAATTAGGTTTAATCCTGCACATGCCAGGTTCATTTGCTTTACTCTTTCCACAAACGAATAAATGGTGCTAAATCATCTATGTCACACACACACAAAAAACCCCAACCAACCAAACAAAAAAACCCCAAACCAAACAAACAAACAAACAAACAAGAAAACCCAGCATCTGTTAATATTACTTCTCTAAATGTGAAATAATTGTGTAATATTTTTAGTAGGGCTTCACAGCAAAAGGTGCATCAATACATCTTCAACTTTTTCCATTCTTTGACTTCTTCTGTTTCTGGAGTCAGGTCATATAATTGTGGTTATGTTGTTTAATTAGCAGATTCGTTGCCTATCACAGTATTTGGAGACTGAGATATTTTATTTAGCTGATTGTGGTTTATTTGGTTGTTGAGTTTGGCTTGCTTCTATCAGATGTTGTAAGATTACCATTACCATTACTGTTGTTGGGTTTTGTTTTGCATAGCCATCTCCAGCCCCTATCTAGAAGATTCACATCTGGTGAGGTCAGTCCTCAGGGGATGTTTTACTAATATCCTTCATCACAGCTTTTTCATAATTGATGTAGGCTGTGTTAACTGGTACAAAGTAATTACCTGNTGTTTGTTTTTTTTTTTAATCAATAATCATTGTTAATAAGCAAATAAAAGCTTCTTTAAAGATGGCTGAGATTGAGATTCTTAAACAGCCGACGTTCCACACAACATTTTACTTAGGATGTCCTTGGATGTAGATGAATGCTTGCTTTCTGGAACATGCATATTCTTCAGAGAATCTCCATGTTAACATCACTACATCTTGTAGTCATACTCCTTCCCACAAGATAAGACATCTGAAAATAATATAGGGATTTGTTATTGTATTGGGTCTGCTTGGAATGGAGTTATGCTATAAGTATCAGGGCCAACACACCAGCTTCATACTAATTCTCATTAATATCCACTTAACTAATAAAGTCACTCATTACTTCAATTACTGGCTTTCTCATTGAATTTTTGACATGCTAAAATGGAAAGGGAAAAGAAAAAAAGTTAAAACACTTGTAGTCTTCTATACAACTCCTCTAAACCCCTGAAAAAAGGGATCCTAAATTACAGTCCCCAGATGCTTATGGTATTAGATTTAAATGTTACCTCTGCACATGCACATTCCCTAGCACAGGGCCAGGAACAGCTTCTACTGGTACTGATGATGGCACCCCAAAAACTGCAGAATTTGGGATCAGTCTGTGAAATTTAAAGGAAACTATACATTGCAATCTACTCCCAGTCCAGCAATACACATAAGCTTATGCTTAATTGTAGCCAGAGAAGTAGTCATATTACCCTTATGGCTACTCTTGTGCTCACAGATAAGCAAGAGATTAAATATTGTGTCAAAGGGGACTCAGCAAATTTTAGTATTAAATGATAAAGCTTTTCTGCATGTTGTCTTAACCATGCTAGGTAATGGGTATAATTTTTATTAAACTCCTTCCAGGCTGAACTCATCTCATCATTTCTTTCAGACTACAATCAGCGAGTCAGACTGTAATGACTTACTGACACCATCAGCCTCAAATGAATTTGAATAGTTACCCTTAAAGCTGAAAGACTGTCTCATACTACCGGTCCTCCCATTGCTTAGTTACATCTTCTACTTATTCACTAGGGTAAATACAGCTGAACTGGTGATCAGCTTACACTGGCAACATGAATAATGGAGTGATTTGGGGAGGTTTATGTATAAAAGTAAATGCCCTCAGTATGAGTTGAAGTTTCATCTCCAAGCTGAGTGCAGCTGCTTTATCTGCCCCTTCCAAAATTTAATGTGTCATCAAATTGGCCTTTGTCAGTCCTGAAGATGTGACTTCTTAAAGAAATGCTCCGAGAAATCACAATGTAAAAAAGAATATAACAAACACATAAAGCCAAATTTGCTGTTGATGTAACCCCAGTAGAGTCAGTAGAATCAAGACAACCGCAGACTTGGAGCTATGCTTCCTGTATTTACTGGAAAAGTCAAGTCCAGACAAACAACTTAGTCCTTCAACTGGTGCTTATTAAGGGGAGATACTTTTCAAACCACCCCAAAGGCTTCACAAGTTTACATATGTTATGGGGAATTATACATCTGTACAAAGTTATGGGATCTTGCATACCTTTAAACTCATGGTAGCTCTTCAAGTTATTTTTTTGCTCTGACTGCTGAAGGGGCTTTAATGTGGGAGAAGGTATTTTTATATTAACTGAAAGACAGGTATGTAAAAAAATCATATATATGACTGCAATCATAGTGATGGCTAATGTATCCATAAACAGAACTGGACTGCAAGGAAAATACATGATGTCCACAGGTACTTCATTCTTACCTGTAAATCCTACTTTTGGAACATCTCCAGTCTCTTCTAAACCCTGACTACATCCAAGCACTCAACATATATTCCTACTTACACCTATCTAGGAAAGGTGGCTGTACTTTTCATGTTATTTGCAATTCAAATACTAAAGAGGAATTAATAGGAGAGTTCAAAATGAGAGATAATGGGACAATTTTGCATGTAGGTGTATGATTAATTTTAGGTATATCCAGAATAGAAAATCATGTCCCATGTAATGAATCACACACTATCTTCTGAACAAAGCAAGGTTTCTCAAGAGGAAAATTGTCTGCAATACAAGCAAAGATAAAATAGAACCTTTCAGAATAATGATCTGTTGACTTTTTTTTGTTTTGTTTTAAATATGGTTTAAAGAAAAGCTAGAAGCTCAGATGAATGGGAAATTAACAATAATGAGAGATTTCCACTCAGCTATAACCCAAATTTTAATTAATCCAAGATTTATGCCAGGCACCTAGCTTGTGATATGACCCCTGGAAATATCTACAGCTGTTGCTGCAATCAAGAACATGTTCACTATTTGCTAAGTCTCCACAGGTAAAATAAAACAGAGATAAATCATAGTTATGGCTACAATCAGNGCTATATATAAAAAAAATAATGATTTAATGACAATTGTGCAGATTCCCTGAGAATAACAGGTGGCTTTATAGTTAATATCTAATGTTGCTATGCAAGCATAGGTGAGATGTTTAATTTTAGGAGTAATTTGGTTTTAGCTTTCCTTAAAATGGTTGTAAAAGATGTTTAGCTTTACAAGGTCTTCTTGGGGGTTTTTTGGGTTTTGGTTTGGTTTTTTTT